>CM074804.1:3448181-3547240 GCA_037447605.1 Zygnema circumcarinatum
CCCCCCCCCCCCCCCCCCCCCCCCCCCCCCCCCCCCCCCGCCCCCTTCTCCCCTCTGTGAATGCTTAAGCCTAGCCCTATATGTAGGCTCTGAAACCGGCTTTAACCCTTGAGCTCACTCGCTTCCTTGGCCGTGGTGTATGGTTTCCTTCAAATTTTGCAGGTTATTTTTGAGAGTCTACAGACAAAGCGTGGGGAAGCTTACAGACTGAGGAGTATTTCGATTCCCCCCTCTCGGAGCTCTGTCTCTCCTTCGAGCATTGTCACCAGCTCAGAAGCTTTCAATGGAGTGTGAGCACTGCATTGTGAGTACGTGCGTTGTCGGAACATCCTTATTTGTCACAAGCTGGAATAAAATTTGCTTTTCTTTTTTTCTGTCCTCTTTCTGCAAGAAGGCCACTCTGCAGTATGGAAGATTCCACTTTTCCACTCTCCCTCCCATTCAATGAAATCGTAATGCTCGTATGTAAGATTTTCTCCAGCACCATGATGCGTTGCGGGTACTATTAAAACGAGAGCGTGAATGTATTACTTGCTTGCCTGCCTTTCATTTTTATGGAAAAGAAGCGTCCACATATTTCCATGAGCGAATTGGCAAATGACAGAATGACAGAATTCCTCGCTTTTTCGTTTTTGGCTTTTAGTGGTACCAAAGACACCTGATCCATTTCTGATCCTCCTGTGCTATCGAACAATACATGTCGGGGTTGTAGCAACCTGCACTTAATTGGAGTTGGAGGGAAGGGGTTGTTTTAGTACCACACCTGTATGTGTCTGAAACTTTTTAACATTTTAAACCTGTCCTTTTACAGAACTAAAGTGCGAATTACACTGTACTTTTCGTGGTCCAGACGGTCGCATTTTACTCTTCCTTTTATTTTCGTACCTTCTCCCTACAGAGCTGCCCCATACTCACTGGCCCTTCCGCAGAACAGATTTTTAAAAAGTGAAAATAAATTTGAAAAAGCATGAGAACGAATCCTAAGTGAAAGACGAAGTAGGCAGTAATGGATGGAGGATGGTAGGAGTAGCTCCTAGGAGTAGCAGTTAGGATGGAGAAGGCAGTCCAATTCCCACATTTATAGCGGCCCATCTCGTGATCCACTAGTTCTGTTATTAGCAGTTTGAAGGAAACAACAGCATTAAATTCGGGGCTTGACGGGATATTTTTATTTACAATCTCCGCTAACTCTAATCATTAACACTGTGGACAGCTGAATGGACAACTTCAGCTTAGTCTTCAAAGACCTTCAGAGGCTTAGACTTCATTAAGGGCAATTTATTTCAGTAATAAAGGCATGAAATACACTGTTGGCATCATCTGCCTATTGCCCATTTCTCAAAGGATTGACGTCCCCACTAAAGAAGGCGTTCATCATCTACTGCTGAAGGCCTTTTCAAAGAGTTGGCGGTACTCGCTTTGCAGCTCGGCGATGTCTGCCAGACGAATCTGCAGACACACAGACCATCCCCTTGCTGCAGCTCAGATGAATAACCGAGAAGACTGGCTTTCACTATTGCTGATATCATTATGATGATATTAAGCTGCGACCCCAGCCCATCCCATTACTAACTCGACTGATAATTTGAAACAAACAGAAAGAAAGTCCTCAAAATCTTTCCTGAACTCTAAGGAACGGATAAGCACCTCTTGCACGTTAGAGACATGGTAGAAGCGCCACGCCGGATGATCACCTTCGTGTGAGTCAGTCAGTGCACCACTGCTCCCCCAGCAAGTGATTGCAATCATTGACTGCAGTAAATGCATCATACATACTGTTTTCTAGAAGGAAAAAAAGTAGCTTTGAAGGAAGGGAATGTGCTGCTCACAGATCAATGTAAGCTGCCAGTCGGTGGTAGTCCGAAAGAAGTGGGCTTAATTCTCTCATGCTAAGGTGGTTTGGATCCACCTGAGTCAGATGCAAACGTGCTGCCTCTACCGCCTTCTGCAAACATGCTGTCAACAAATGAAAAGAAACGCACGGAGCTAGAAAGCTCTCACTGACTTAAATCTGCTAAGTTGCGCACAGCATCTGGTGCTTTTCTGTTCTTACTGCGGGAGAAATCTTTCTAGTAGCGGCCTCATTCGTTTGCTGTGCTGAAAGGATGCGTAGCCCTAAATGGACGAGCTCGCCATCATCCAAGCCATGCACCGAGCGCACTACCCCCGGCGCTGCAGATGGCGGTTTTTCAGAAAGCTCCATTTTTTTCCGAAGGGAAGCCATAGAGCTGTCGTCTGGAATCTGTGCATGTTCCAGTTTTCGACCAGCCAATTCACCTTCATGACTTCCATGGCCATCACTCCATCAAGAATGCAATGGATCGCAACATTTGCATAGGAACTTAAAGCATCCAAATAAGGAACAATAAATCAATAAATAGAGCGTGAGTAGAGTCTTCCGTCTGACACATAGAGAACTTACAAAGTTTGTCCCTATAGCTGGTTTGTGCTCCTCTTCAAGCTGAGGAGCCATAGCTGCCTTTTGCTCCGCTTCACGCTGAGCCGCCTTTTTAGCAAGAGGATCATCTGCCATGGTGAAAGACCAGTTCAATTCATGCATGCAAGGCTACTAAAGAAAAAAAATCGGTGAAAATGAAAAGAGTTCAGAGTTCCGCTCCCAGGAACGTAAATCAGGAGCTCAAGACAAAGACGATCAAGGAGGGGAAAGGAAGGAGGAGAAAGGAGTGGAGATTAGAATACAAACCAGGCAGTATATGGGAACCCGAAAAGAACGTATCATAGTTAGTAGGGAGGAAAGCGATGCACAAAGACGGATTCCTAGAGTTGGTTTTGAAGGCCTCCTCCTCTCTACGCCCTGAGAAAATTGCCCAGGGCTCCCATCATGCACTCACCATCGGAAACCAGCCACCAAATGTCATCAAATGTCGTCTTCCCATCGAAACCTCCCATTAGCAGCAATCGTTTATCGACACGTGTCATTGTGTGATAAGCACGAGGAGGTGGCGGCTCGCTGCTTATCGCCAACTTCCGCCATTGGACAGTTGCTGCTCCCATTCATTCCCATCTTCCCGATAGATGTTTAGTGCCTCAGCAAAAGGTACTGGTCCAAGAAAGGTTCTATGTTCTAACTTTCATCACCGCTCTTCAAAGCAATGCAACATAGACCTCTCCCGCAGAGAAGCCGCAGCAAGCGCACCTCTATCCAGTACAACGCAGTCATTAAAGTACACGTCGTACCGAGAGATCCACCCTCCCGTACCATGGCCTCCAAAGATAACTACCTGCCCTCATGGCAAAAAAAGGTTCTCAATACGGTGAAGGGCCACCAAGAAAAAGCCCCTATTTACCGTGACCATGTCTCGTCTACTTACAGCTCATGTGCTGCCAAAAGTAGGACTCTTCATTCAGGTTCTGGGAGAACCCATGACTTTTGCGCCTCAAAGAATAGAAATATGATTACACCCTCTGAGGACAACCTCGCCAATGCTTACCAGAGTTCCAATAGCGGAAGATGTATGGCCACAGCGGGCAGCCGGTGAGCTTCCCGGAATTTTTAAATTGGTCCATGCAACTTCCTTTTCTGCCTTAAACCAGCCTCCAGAAACCTGCCACGAATCAGCAATTGCTCCTTTTCCCATTAAGACTACAAGTTCCTGCGAATTCTCAGACGTTATTACTATTTCCTTTCTGCTGCTGCTGCTGCTGCTGCTGCTGCTAGGAAAAAGCTCGATTTATGCCCTCTCCATCAGTAGAATACCATATATGCATACAAAATCTCGATTCTTCATTATTTGCTCCTCTGCTCCCTTCATAAGCATACGCATCAATAATAAAAGTGCATTATTGCAGGTGCCTGGCTATCGCTCACCATCGTCAAACAGGCCCTTCAAGGCCCAGAGATCGCCCATAATTGGGCCCCCACCTCCTGCTCACCGCCAGACTTATTACATTAGTTAAATACTGAGAAAAAAGGGGAAGGAAGGGAAAGAGGGGCCTGGAGAAGGGAACGAGAAGCAGAGATTCCACCAAACGGGAAGAAGAGAAGAAAGGGAAGAAGGGGAAGTGGGAGACGAAGGGGGCTAAGAGGAGGATGGAGACCAGGTGGAAGGGGGAGGAAGGGGGAGGTTAGAAGGGAAGGAAAAGGCAGACGAAACACACTCCTACAGTTATCCCCTCCGCTGCTTGTACGCTCCTTCATCATTTCTTCTCTCTTGCCTACTGGCTTTCCTCAATGGCTCTGAAACTAGGAGACACACACTCCACAGGGAAGGTAAAGAAGGCCTTAAAGTGATAAATTTACCGCGCCCTCCCAATATGAGGAGACGCTTCTCCACCATGATCGCAGTATGCCCACATCGCGGAGCAGGTCCTCCACCATTCACGGTTAGCTGCCGCCACTCCAGTGACACTGCACACGCAGCAGAGATGCATACGTGCACTTCCATTTAATTAAGGTCAAACCAAATTATGCACTACTATGCTAACGATAAGCGGCTTGAGTTAGTCATCTGCCAATCAGGACCCGGACCATGTTGCGCACTTGAATATAACGTGACTCCCCATCAGAAACATGCCATTTGCCTACAGCAAGCACAGTTACAGTTCTTGGCGCCTGCATAGAGATACCATGGATTCTTCCTAACGACAGTCTTGGGTGGGAGAACTCACTTGTATCGAGGATGCAGATGTCAGACAACCACTTGGACCCATCCCATCCGCCGAATCTGCAAAATCAAATTCGACAAATAGGTAAAAACCACTGCATGAGGATTTAAAGTGAGAAGCTGAAGTGATTACTAACAGCAAATCCCCTTTGAAGTTAATCTTTCACTTAATTTATCACGATAATCGTTCATCTGTCAAAGACTTCAGCAATTAGGCGCCCCTTTCTAGTCCTATGCGAAAGGCTTAGTTCATGCTACTGTTCTCCAACTGATTAGAGAGACACTCACAAGACAACCCGTCCATTGCCGACTGCAGTAGAAGTCGCAAAATCACGGCCAGGTGGCTGCTCTCCATAACTTGATAGGTCTGCCCACTGCCAAGTGTCTATCCCAACCCCAAATAGGCAGAAATCCACTACATATTATCAGCAACAAAGTTTGCGATATTATGGAAAAAAACCCACCGCCAATATCTGAAAAGAGACACCCGGCTCGCAACTTGCCTGTGTCCAGCATCCAGAAATCTCCAAGCCTGCAAATTCCAAACAAACCGTCCATCGTTTTAGCATGAGAGTTCCCCCCATTAAATTGCATCTGCAACTTCAGCCAGGACGAATCCAGACAGTAGACTTCTTGATGCAGCTGGAAGCAACTTCAGCCCCCTTCCACCTTTGGCTAAATCCCAACCCATAAAAATGGCAAATCTATCTTTTGCTTTGCCAAGTAATTCAAATATAAACTAAACTAAACATTAAACTAAATATCTCAGTCGTCATGGTGCTTCTGCGTACCGTTTCTTCCCGCTCCTGCCCCCAAAGAGAAGCATATGGCAGTCGACAGCCACTGCTGTGTGAAAGGCTCGAGGGCCGGGCCCTACTATGCCGTCCTTCACGCTGCCCGAGCATTGCGGTCGATACCAAAGATTGTTTGCTGATTGCCCAGCATTCTACCAATGAATGGTCAGGACTGATTGCCTGTGGCTGCAGAAAGTTTCCCTCCCTGCCCAACTGAGCTCCTTTCAACACCATTATCTTCGCAATAAGCACAGAGTGCTGTACTGAGTAGGTCCCTATTTTCAGCGTTACTTTTTCTACTATCTGTTCGGCTCAATCCAAGTACCTTATTGACACCGTTAAGAAAATAAGTTGCATTAGACAATGTGGCGCGACGACAGGGTTGGCCGAATCAGTTGCATTTGAAACTAATCCAAATGAGTTAAGAACAGCAAAAAATGTGTCACGAAAAAACTAGCGGCCACGCAATTAGCATTGCATTAAGGCACCACGTTGATAGGAGTGCACACTGCCTTTAACTTAAATCCCATATGTTGCTTCCCTTTCATAACGACCTCCAGCAAAAATTCCCTTGCAAATGTCAACTCTCCAAGCAAACGGTCCACGTGTACAAACCCTAATCTGATGTTCTCTGCATAGTCCATAAAGTTTCTCTCAACATCCCAACTCGCTCCCCTCCCATCGCCAACAAACTCGACTCGCTCCCCTCCCTCCCCGTCCCTCCCCCCACCCTCTTCCTCCTACCCTTCTTCCCTCTCTCGAGTAAAGAAGCAGAGAGCTACCTCACCTGCATCCAGCACGATGATGTCATCAAGAAACACTTTGTCCCGCAGGCCCCCGAAAACCACGAGCTTTCCTGCACTCGTCACTACTGCTGTGTGGCCGCTGCGCGGGCCAGGCAGCTCCCCTGAAAAGTCTCCTGCTCGGGCCCGCACCCACCGCATGCTCGCCTGCGCGCCCCCGCCTGAAGAGTCGGCGGAGCGCCCTCCAACAAGGCCGGAGAGGAGCCCCTCCATGGCTCCCTCCTACTCCCTCTCTCCCTCTCTCTCTCCCTTTCCTTAGGGGGAGGGCTCCCTCTCTTCAACGTCCCTCGCTCTCCTGAAAGGTGTCCCCTTCCTGAATAGGGATGGTCGCACGAGAGAAAATAAAATCCTAGTTTTTGTAAATAGGGGATTACTATTGACACACCTTATTGTAAAGATACACACCTTAAAAAAACCCCAAAAACCATAATAACCCTCCAAAAAAATCTGATCGGCAAAAAACGGTGTGTATCTAGACAAAAAGATGTGTAATTAGCATTTTCCTTACAGTTACAGTACCGTAAAACCGAACAGGCTGAGAAATTGCTAAGCGAATTTACGTAATTTCTCAATTCTCACCCCCAGAGAATTGACATTGAACTTGGACTTCAAACACGCCAGGTCGAAAACAAAAAAGTTCAGAGGGGAGCAGGGAAGTCGGGGAGGGAGGGAGGCAGCCATGGCGGTCGCCGTGCGGCAGTTCTCCGCCTCGCGCCCCGAGGTCCTGCTCTACACTCTCGCGCGGGGCGGGCTGGAGGCGTCCGTGTGCAGCCTCGGAGCCACGCTCACGCGCCTGCTGGTGCCGGACGCCAAGGGAGAGCGGGCGGACATTGTGTTAGGCTTTGACGATTTGGAGCCATACACGGTGAGCTTTCATGCTCTGATGACTCGCAATGCGCCATCTTATTCGTATGTTATTCGTTCGCCTTTGCATTCTCATCTTCAGTCTCCCTTTGCTTTCTACTTCTCCCCTTCAACGTCTGCTCTTGAATCTTGTGTCCACGCTACTCTTCCCTTCGTCCCCTTGTTCCTGAAATCCCCGTCTTTCACCTTTCTCGCTTTTTTTTTTTTTCATTCGCTCGTCCCTCTCTTCTCCACACTTCTCGCCTTTTTTTGCTCTTTTGTCCTCTCACTCCTCATCTTTTACTTGTCCCTACATTTTCCATACTATTTTTCCTCCTTCTATTTTTCCTCTTCATATTCCCTCCGTCTTTTTTTCATTCTCCTCTTTGCCTTTCTGCATCCCACTCTCCTCTCCACTATTTCTCCTCGCTGCTTCTTTTCTCTATGTTCCTCTTTTCGCTCTTTCCCCTCTTCCCGCTTCCTTTCCCCTCTCCTCGTCTGGCGTGTCCCTTCCCTCCTCTCCTCCGCGTCCTTGCTGGTGTGACTCGTCAACAATTCTAGTTTTGGCTTCATTATTCCTCACAAAATTTCCAAGATATTCTTGCAATGCCTGGCCCCCATCAATCTGGCTATGGACCAATCTGTTGCACCAATAAGTCGGTGAAAGTGCCGTACCTGACATGTTAATAGCTCTTGGAAGTAATAAAGTTAGTCAGTTTCAGTAACAAGCGCTGATGGGGAATGGCAGGGGATGCATGGGCCCAGGACGGCACTTCTCCGTATTTCGGTTGTGTGGTTGGTCGAGTGGCTAATCGCATTGCAGGAGCTGCGTTTACGTTGGATGGCAAGCACTACTCTTTGCCGGCAAATGATGGCGCCAACACTCTCCATGGTGAGCTCCTCCCTTGCGGGCAAAGTTCAGGGCTGGATACATGGCAACATGGTCTTATGGTCTTGCTTCAAGTCTCTGCACTGAAGATTATGAAGGCGTCGCTGCAGCAAGATATCTTGTCATGTGAAATTCTGACCCTTGTATCCTGAAGGTGCTAGGCAGAAGATATGGTATCCTTTTAAAAGAAGGTTCTGCGACCATACTTCAAAGTAGAAATTAAAAAACTAAAGCGAAGCCCAGGCCGGTTTGGTTGTTCCGGTGTTAAGGTTAGGACGCTCGCTACCGCTTGACGTGTAGCATTATTGAAGGGGGGCCGAGGGCACTTTTGTGACATGTGAGCAGTCTGCTGTTTGTGAACAGGAGGGAAGGTGGGTTTTGACAAGGTGGTATGGGAATCCGAGAAGGTAGACTCTGTGGAAGGGCCAGCTGTCCGATTCACACACCGCAGTCCTGATGGAGACCAAGGTAAGCTCTCCGAATGATGAGGCCTCGGTTATAAACTAGCAGGAATTTTATGAATTTCAGGATAATGATAATGTTATGTGTTGCTTTTGTTACATTCTGTTAAGAGATCGACGGCATTCAAACAGCCAACACTGAAATTGGAGCTGCAAATGGTGCAGGTTTCCCGGGGGAGTTGGAAGTTACTGTGATGTACACGCTGAGTGGTGACAATGAGCTGCGGACTGTCATGGAGGCGCGCGCGCTTTCAGTAGCAACTCCTGTTAATCTCGCCCACCATTCGTAAGCTCGACCTGCTCATCTCCAAGAAGGCTTGCTCCCTATCCTTCTATTGATGCACTGGAGAAATTATTGAATTATAAGATGAGATAGGAACAGATTAATCCTTCTTGACGATTTGAGAGATGCTAGTTCTCTATGATTGTACAAGTTATGGAGGGAAGCTCGAGGAGTTTTGGACGGAGTATAGAGTAAGAACGCGGGAGAAAAGGAGCCTCAGCCATTGGAACCAGCTGCTTCTACTTTGCTACCTTTTTCTCCCAGCATTGGTTTTCTCGATGTTTTACAGTGACTCTTTATCTACTGGATTACAAGTCTCTGTAAGGAATTAGTAGTGCATCTTTTCTGTTTACTATGGTGAGCTATGTTCACTGGTTTGCAGTGCTCCGCTTGGTACAGCTATTGGAATTTGGGTGGCCACAGCAGTGGTAGCGTAGCTAACCAGCTGCTTCGCATTTCAGCTTCCCACTACACACCAGTGGATGCCAATTTGATCCCTACAGGCGAAATAGCCTCAGTGAGCTCCTCTATTCCTGCATGCTTGCTTGTGGCAATGGACTAAAGGGCATCATTTTTACTTCCGCAGCTAATCATTCGTCTGTCCATAGTTATGCATAATCGTCAATGTAATGCAGCAGGATTGTAAACTTTCTCTTTTTTTGTCGAGTCGATGTTTAGGGAGGAACATACTTTCTGCACAAACATCCTCAGCAGCCAAAGCACCGTTAAACACTCAGCAAAGGGAGTGTGAATGAAATTTAGTGATGTGGGTCAAGGTGGCAGTCTGAAGTACAAACCTCGGCTAGGGCAAATAGATTGGATTATGCATTTACTCTTTTCCTGTGCGATTATTTGAGCTCTGCGTGGACTTCCTTTTTTGTTGTGAAAGTTTCACCATGTCTTGCTTACAGCTAACCTGCCGTCAGTGACAGCTATCCAAACTGAGAAGTTATTGCATGAGTATGGTGTAAAGTTCCAAGCCCGTGCCTGTCATCATGCGCAGGTAGAAGCCACTCCCTTTGACTTCACAGAAGAGACTGCTATTGGAAAGCACATAGAGGAGGTGCCGGGAGGGTATGATCACAACTATGTGTTGGATGATGTTGCACCTTCTCAAGCAGCAGATATGCAAGCCAAAGGTCCCTTGAAGATTGCGGCACAGGCGAAAGATCCAAGCAGCGGCCGCGTCATGACGCTTTTCACCAATGCGAGCGGCATGCAGTTCTACTCGGGAAACTTTCTCGATGGCACTTTTCGAGGTCGGTTGTCGCTTCCTGTAGGAACCTGCTCTTGATGCTGAGGATAAGGCGTTGCATTCCTCTTGGGTCTGATCGATACTCTCATTTAACAATGCAGTATCATCATGGCTGGAGATGGACTTTGCTGCTGGCAATCTCGAGCCCCCCCCTTTATCTGTAATTGCATGGTGTGGCTTCCTGCTGAAAAGCAAGTGCTTCAACACGAATGTTTCATCTTTAACTCCCTCCTCGCAATTCTGCAGCTCATCAGCTTTGCCCGCAGAGGGCCTGACAGCGGACGCTTGGCTCTTGGGCTGCGTGCAGGCAAGGAGGGTGCTACATATCCAAAGCATTCAGCTTTCTGCCTTGAGACTCAGGTGCAGTGGCTTCTTCTCCAGTTCCAATTGCATGGTTCACTGGCAGCAGATTTAGCCCTCCAGAAGGAATTTTCTGGTTATGACATGTTGCTACAGGATCTTAGTGGAAGCAGGCATCGTTGAAACTAATGCCTGAGTCAAAGCTCTTTCAATTCTGAACCTTTGGAGCGGGAAGGGATGGCTGTGTGGATGCAGGCCTTTCCAAATGCGGTAACGAGGCACTTCTCCATGCCGTAACGCAGGGCATGGACTGATACATGTCTATGGATCTCAGGATGCATTTAACTGCTGGATTGTCTAGTAAATGGGTGTGATTGCATGTGAGCCCTGTTCTATTCTTACATAGATTGCTCAAAGTTACTGTTTATGTCATGAACGCGATGGCATCCTCTAAAAGCTTTTGGGACAATTAAATTGCTCACACATCGTTGTAGGGAGCAATTTTTTTTTTTCAGCTCATTTGTTTCTGCATTTATAAGCTTAGAAATTGCCGTTAAGTAATAGTAAGTGCAGCTAAAAGTCCATTGTAGAAAGTTTGCCACATCCGCTAACCTCCTTTAGGGCTATTCTACATGCTGCAGGTGAATGAGCCCAAGTTCCCCTCAGTGGTGCTTCGACCGGGAGAAGTGTATTCGCATGTCATGGTTCACAGGTGGGTGAAGCGATTTTGCCTGCATCTGAAATCGTTTCAATCGATCTGTGCTCCTTGTCCTCCTCTTCAGTGGAAAGCAGCTTCTGTGTGTACTGTCTGTGATTTGTCACCTTGTTTGCTTTAATTTGTTTTTTGTTCTGTGTCAGGTTTTCCACATGTGTACCGTAATTGACGTCGTTCCTTTGTCGGGAGAACATATCGGACATATTAGCTGTTGAGCCGTGTAAACTGTCAGCAGATGATTTGCCCTTTCTGGAGATTAGGCAGGCGCTCTGTCAGAGTTAGTATTCCAGTTTTGCAGTTCACTGAGAACAGGAATTTTTTATCTGGGGGTGAAAGGGTCGAGGAGGACGTGCCCCACATTGGCGGCCTTCGCAGCTGCTTGGATAGCTGTGTCGTTAGTCATACACCCAGAGTTCCACGCATAGCCTTTCTTTCGTGCATAGGTCAATTGTAAGCAATTGACATAGGTACCATGTTTTGTCTTTGTTCATGTTACATTTGATGGCTTCCCATCCTGAGACCAATTCTAGTTCACCTCGCACTCGTACATAGGGCGTTTCCCTCAAAGGTGACTGGTGTAACGTATGATGAACGGGTGAGAATCTACATTCCCCTATCTTTGTGTTCCCAGTTGTGTAAGTCATGCAAATGCAGATTACTGGGGATTGTTTCAACTTGTGATAATCTTTGTTTTTTTCTTTTGAAGCATTTTTCATGGAAGATAAAAGCCTTTACAAGGCACCCAATTGGACCTCAAGTTCTTTCACTGTCTGATTCGCTTCCGTGATTGCTTGTGTCACTTTCATGGCTGCTCATGTCACTCCCGCTGCCCTCGGGACAGTCTATGTCAAGCTCCTCGTCGGAGTCGGCCACATTCTCAAAATCATAATATGCCTTCGCCTGTTTTCACCCACCCTCCCCAAAAAATATTCCCTCAATTAGTACCTACACATTGTCTGGCATGAGAAGGCCTTCAGTGGAGGGAGAAAACACTCCTCTCTCTTTCTACCTCTCTCCTCTCTCTCACTCTCGCTCTCACCTCAGGGCGTGGCAGGACAGCCTCAAAGCATGTGAACTCGGGAGTGCTGAAATCAGGCGGGCGCAGAACTATGTACGCTGCCTTGTTGTTGTAGCGCTGCTTTCTTGCCTGCACAGGATCAGCCAAGGGTCGCCAATCACCACTGGCAGAAAAGGAAGCACAGGGTTACCCTCTTTTTCCAGATGTTGCCTCCCTTAAGAAGCACCTGTTAAAGGCACAATCCAATGCCAGGTTTATCATTTCATCTTTTCAGAGCTTGAAGGAGCAAACGTACTGAGGCTATGTTCAGCGGGTTGGTCTGGGGCATACCTGGAACTGCGGGTAGTCAGGGGCACTGAACAGAGTTATGAGGCGTCCTGCCGGTACATCGTGGTCAATCGTGTAGCCATGTGCCATTGGAGCCATTTCTGGTCGCTTTTCACGTGCATCTGGGCCTTCATGAGAGCGGACGATGAGCTGCAGAAGCGAAGAAAAAAGTTGACAGCCAGATCAAAAGCCGACACAATGAACCAGCAGGTCATTTAATGAATGATCGGAGATCTGGCACTCAGTGAACCAGCCACGTCAATTGATGAATAAAAGGAGGTCTGTGACTTTAATGGAGATCGTCAATAGATGACTGAGAAATGGTCGGAATGAAACTGAAAGCGGCCTGGGTTATTTCTCAGACTGAGCCTCCACTCAAGGAGGTGGCACGCTCTTTCAGCAGATACTTCCTAGCCTGCTACGACTACTTTCCCATAAACATCCCTCTACCTCCATGCACTTCTATACCTTCTCATTCAGCCAAATGGTCAATCAAAAGACTCTGCATGCTAAAACTCAGACTTAAAACTTTTCCTCCTTCACTTCTGCAACGAACCAGATTCCCTGCGAATGCAGAGCAGCTTTGGCAACCAAAGAAATGAGAGGGGAGGGTTTGGCGTACGAACCTTAAGGTCGTTAGCCACCAAAAACTCCTGCGTGCAGTCGGGCCCAAACACCAAACCAATGCCCCGCCCTTTGTTGGGTGCCAAACCCGGGCATGGCTCAGGACATGGGTCTGACCACAGGATGTCTGCAGGGACGGCTGTCAGCCCTGTGCCTGTCGGGTCGAGAACTGTCCTTCGCACATGCGCAAGGTCATGAAGGTCTCCCAGCTGGAGGACAGGAGGCTCTTTCTTCCTTCTCGCTCCTTTACCCCCTTTACCCCTTTTGCCTCCTTTACCGCCTTTGTCCCCTTTGTCCCATTTGTCTCCTTTGCCTTCGCCTCCCTTCTGTGTCGGCTTTCGAAAAAGGCCGCCATGGCATACATAGACAGAGCCAGCAATTACTGCTGCGAGGGGGTGGGACTCGAAGCAGGCAAGGAACCAACGGAACACATGGCGGGCATCGGAGGCAAACTTTACTTTTACTTCCTGCTCAAAGCCGTAGTTGCTAACACAGAATTTAGTTTCATGATTACCCCGCAGCAAGAATAGACGGTCGGGCAGAAAAATCTGCACAGAGGTAATTCAAGGCATTCAACCCAAATTAGTATCTGAAAAAAACCAAAATGCAGCGAAGCAATTTTGGAGGTCTTTCTCATGTGCCAAAACGAACGTACACGCTGATGTAATTGCTCCGATTGGTAAAGCAGTTGCATAGTTATTAGTGCGGCAGAATTGAACCACTTTAATTGCTTCAAGGACTACCTGCTTGATAGAATTCATCTATCACAAGTCCAAAGAATTTATTTCATCAAAGATTCTGGGAGCTTCAGACAGAGCAATAAGCCAAACTAGTCGAAAGCGATCAGGTCTTTTAATCCGAATTTAAGTGATTTAGTGAGTGAATTAATGCAATTTTCAAACGAGAGGATTATTTTGAATGCAAAACTTAAAAGTGCAAGCGAAAGGAGTGTTCCCGACGAGTGAGAGCATCTACAAGGGTCTTAAGAGTGGTACTCAGAAAAGGAGTTGCACGCTAGACTGAAGCAGTAATGAAGCAAATGGAACTGGAAGCAAAAATATTGAGATAACCCTCCTTGAAGTTCCAAGGGTTCGATGAACAACTCTCCTTGAATCCCCCGGCGTACCACAAAACAACTCCCATAAATCACCCGGGGTGTGATAAAGGAACCAGACAATCCTCCAACCAAACCCGCCACCAATGCGGAATTCAACATCCTCTTTCCCACCTGCTCCAAGTACTCACCTTCCAAGCGAGCAGATAGAGATAAGTCTCCACCCCCCAGGCCCCCCGGTCCACATAGTCTCCATTGAAGACAAAGAAGGAGGAGCGGTTCGGGAGGCCTGCAAGGTCGAAGAGGCGCAGGGCGTCGTGCAGCTGCCCGTGCAGGTCTCCCACGATGGTCACAGAGGCGTCCTGCACGTCCTGCGGCCGCACCTCCACCATGGTGGCCTCGCCATGCAGGACGCGGTGCGCTGCTCGCAGGAGGGAGCTCACGGTGCTCACAGGAAGCGCCTGCGGCAGCCATGGCGGAGGCTCCCTGGAAGCGCTCTCCAAGACGCCGCGCAGCTCCAACAGCCACGCCTCCGAGAGCTCGCCGTCGCCGGGCCACTGCAGGCCCTCCGACATCCCACTCTCCCCTCCCTCTCGTCTCCCCCTCTCTTTCTCTCTCTCTCTAGTAATAATAATATATCTCCTCTCCTCTGTTCTTGGAGGGCAGAATGTCTTCTGCGGGGGTGCCGTCGCTCTTCAGCCTCTCCCTGGCAGTAGTGGCGCGGGATGTCCCTCGCTTTGCAGGGCGCCTGCATGCGCTCTCCCTGGAGGTTGGAGAGGCCCTCTACAGGGCGCTGCCCCAGCCCCGGCTGGAGGACCTGCGGGCGTTTGCCTGGGCTTTCTGGCGCCCTGTTGCTTTATCCATGGTTGGAACTGAAGGCCTGAGCAGTGCAAGCTTGCGGCATTTGCACCTGTTTTCCACGTGCTTGCACCGGCTCGACCTTAGCAACTGCAGGTGGTTAAGCGACCTGCAAGCTCTCGAAGGTTGCGTTCTGGCCTCCCCTGGAAGGTATCCTCAAAGATGGTCATGCCTTTAAGTCCAACTTGCACTGTGTTCGAGGTTCTCCAAAGGATGAGGCAAAGGGGTCTGAATTATGGTGTCTTTGGAAGGATCTTCCGCTTGACTACTGCAGCTGCTCCGTGGCGCCTTCGTCTTTTCTTACAATCGTTTGGTGTGTGCAACAGGTCTTCCACTACTGGAATGCCTCAACCTGCGTTGGTGCATCAACCTCGACAATGACTCTCTGGCATATATTCAGCGTATAACTTCATGTCCATTCCATTCCTTTGCAGTGCTTACTTTACTTTAGGTGGCAGCATGTTAAGTGTGAAGAGTGGCCAAGCATGTTGGCCAATTGACGTTCATCGAGGCATAGAGATCCTGAGACCAAATGGGTTGTTGAAGAAAAGGTTGCTCTTTTGCTGGAATTCAAAAAATAATTGGCGTTTGTCATCTGGGTGGAACAGTATGCTTGCTCTGCGAGAAATGCCAACTTCATAGACTGACAACTGTTTTATGGTGCACTCCCTTCATTAGAAATTAAGATTCAAGAGAATGTATTTGGGTCGTTACATGAAGGATATTAAAACGAGTGAAAGGCAGGTACAAACAAAATCATCGAAGGTGCAGATAATCAAAGTTGAATGCGGAGTTGTTTTCGGACAAACGTAGTTTATCCACTTCGGCAAGGCTAAACTCATGACAGGAAGATTGCAAACTTGCATTACAGTTATTTTCATCGAATCGTTGTTGTCGCAGGCTTGCCGTCACTTCGTTGCCTTGACCTCGAAGGAGTGGCGTCAATTTCAGATGCTCAGGCAGCACATTACATCCCAGGTATAAAGACCGCAACTGCTAATGTAAGCCATTACAGATCGTCTACATGCAAATTTTCCAGTTTTGGATTATTGTCACAGCTTTCAGCGAGTCATATGCTTCCTTTAACTTCAGTAAAGTCAGCAGGAATTTTTTTGCATTTCGGATTTACACAAAGCACTCTTGACCTTCGATACATGCTAGGGCAGGATTGGAGGAGCTGCTAGTGCAGCCGCTAGGTAACTCATTCTTTGAGTTTCAATTCACCCTTTAAACCTTGTCCAATTTCCTACATAGTTTAAATGCTTGATCCTTAGTGGCTGGTGTAAAATGATGGAGGTTCTGCAGGCATGCGCCAGCTGAGTGCCCTAAATTTGAGTGGCACTGCAGTGGGTATGGCTACACTGGAAGCTATCACCTACGGCCTTCGCCTTCAGAGGTGGCGGCGGGAAGAGGAAGCATCACGCAAAGCGACTCAGGCTGCACAAGTTGGTGCGCGCTCACCTTTTGTCTGTAGAGAGAAAGAGTTTTAAAATAGGTCTAATGCCTCGTTTCCCATTTACTGTCTCTTGTGAACAGCAGCGGACAGACCAAAGGTTGTCAAAGGCCTATCTTCTCTTGGAACCAACGTCAGTCTTCAGGTCGTCAAATATCTTATCGCATTCCCAGATTTGCCAAACCTTCCCCTTGTATGGCAAAACATACAAGGGGAAGGAAGAAACATTTTGGAACTGTATTTCTCACAATTGTGAAGTCATTGTTGACAGAGGACGCCTCAAAGCCGTTCTGGGAACGTGACCCGCAACAGAGTAAGCGCCGGCGCGTGGCGGTGCCGGTTGGGTCCTCCGCTACTGCTGTTGGCTCGGAGGCAGACAAAGGTCCATGGCCATTGTCGAGGATAGTGTATCTCCGTTTGCAAGACACCAGCATCACGCCTGCAGCAGTGGAGCATTTCTGTGGTGAGAGCTTACAGCCGACACCCACTTGGCAAATTGCATTTTTTGTTTAATTTTACAGTTTCATCATAGTTTTTCTTCTTTTTTTAATTCTCCGGTGACAACGGTTATGCTACTTGTCTCCAAGTTATGTGAAGGGCTGTCTTCTTGCATACAGAGAGCAGGGAATATTTCGATGACAGCGGAGGGGGTTGAAGCTTGTCATTTTCGAGTTACAAAAGGGAATTGAATGGTAATTCTGACAGGTGCAGTTGGAGTGTGAGGGTGGTGCACATGGCGCAGTGTTGGATGGTGTTCAGCTGGTGGATGTTCGAGGAACTAAAGTTGCAATTCCAGGCGTGCAACCCTTGCTTGGTTCGTCCCCCTTTCCTCCTGACATCTCTAACATGTGCATTCTGAACCTCTTCAATGTCGGAACTCAATTTCTTGCATTTCTAGGTTTACCACGTCTACTTGAAACAGGCAGAACTGACTTCCGGTAGGTGTGCTTAAGTAATTGCTCTGTGGGTGTTGTGACAGTGCAGGCCGTTTCAATCTCACACATCATCCGAATGAAAAGAAGCTTCTTGCGCGCTCGAATGCAGTGCTGATTGCAGCTATGCAGGGCGCCTGTGGATGCTCCGCAATGGGACTGGCAATAGGAACGAACCCTGAAGGCATGGAGGCAGTGCTGGCAGACAGAGCGAAGGCGCCCTGGCTCAGAGGGTGGGAGCAGCAGGGTGTTGTGCAGCTGCTGGGAGAAGCGACCAGAGAAGACAGTAAACGGCATGCAAGGGCGCAAGGCAGATAGATAGATAGATAGATAGTTCTCGAAGGTTTTTTCTGTTATCTGGCTTATTTGGGTCAGGGGAAGAGAGGGGCTCGTCTACTGGTAATCCATCTGTAAGAAGGTCGATCGATGACCATCAAGTTTCACTTTAGCAGCAGATATGTCCACCGTACTCAATACTCCCTTGAGAGCAGTGATGGAGTAGGTATGTCGACATGTTTTGTTACTCGAGAACAAGTTGACATGGCATCTAACTGATTGGCCAATTTCCAGCATGTCCCATTGCTTACCGCTCGTTGGAACCGCGTCCAACTTTCTTCTTTCTTCCTTACTTTCTTAAAAAAGTACTTTCTTGAAGTGACCGAGCAGACGAGTGCCTCAGAAAAGCAAGAAGCATCTCAGTGAAATAAAGACGACATTGGAACTGTCATTTTGGTCTGATCGTTGCCTTTGCTTGCGCACCAACGAAAAGCCTTCGAAACAATTATTGGGACTTTTACGCTCACCTGGTTCGTTGGTGCGTCTCTCAACCTGAGGCCTCGTCACATACGTGTATGCTGTGAGAGACTGAATATTCCAAGGCCCATTTTCCCGTCAATGCACTTTTCTGCGCAGTGCAGTGCAGTGCGGAAGTAAATGTAGAAATGGGACCACCACATTCGCTCACTGCAATGCTCTGCTCTCGAGGCCCCTCCCTCCGTCCCTCCCTCCCTCCCTCCCTCCCTCCGTCCCTCCCTCCGTCCCTCCCTCCCTCCCTCCCTCCGTCAGCGGCCGGTCGCTCTGTGGTGCGCGCCCTCCGTGACCAGGTCCGGCGGCCGTAAAGATTATCCCATGGAGGGAAGCGCGCCGCGGCGGAGCCAAACATAGAACATGGCGTCGGGGTCAGGTCAGGTCCGGTCCGGTCCGGTCAGCCTCCCACGACCTATTCCGACTACGACAGGGTCCCGACTCCAGACCGAGGTCATGACCGACTAGCTAGCTAATGACCGGCTAATAAGTCTCTCTGACTATTGATCGTGACCAAAGACCAGGTCCTCTTGACCTCCCGGCCTGACCAGTGACTGTGATGGCTGGCAGGCGGGGCAGGCGCAGGCGCAGGGGGGAGCGCTGGAGCAGGAGCAGGAGCAGGAGCGAGTGGGGAGAGAGAGCCAGGAGCGCGGTAGGCAGCCATGTCGTCGCCCAGCAAGCGCCGCGAGATGGACGTCATGAAGCTGTGAGAGACCTCCCTCTGCTTCCGCCTTCCACCATGCGTTCGCCTGCCTGGCCAGCTCCTGACTTGCAGGTCTTGTGGGTGGGGTGCAGTATGATGAGCGATTACAAGGTGGAAATGATTAACGATGGCATGAGCGAATTCTATGTCGAGTTCTTGGGTCCGAAAGACAGTACGATCGTTTCTTCCCTACCTCGCGTGTCCCGGACAGCCAGACATTACCGCGCATCACGTCCTTTTGGCCTGGCTCCCTGCTGAATTTAGCATGCGTAGATGCTTACGTTCTATATGCAGAAGAGTGCAAGAAGGCTGTCGCATGTTCCCTGGTGTTTGATAAAGTAGGAAAATGCGAGACACTTTTTTAGGGTTTTCTCATCTGTCGCTCTTTCTGCAGCGCCTCGCAATCCTGATTGAATGTTCAACATGTCTTTGACAGGCCCGTACGAGAATGGAGCTTGGAAAGTGCACGTGGAGCTTCCTGACGCTTACCCTTACAAGTCACCTTCCATTGGCTTCGTAAACCGAATATTTCACCCGAATGTCGATGAAACGTATGGCTCGTAACTCATATAAGGGAATTCTTCAAAAGAGCTCCATTATTTTGTTTCGTTTCTTATCCCTTTATCAGCTAAACCTACTATAGTCTCTGCCTTTGGGGCCTTACTGACAGCACAATTTCTCACTTCTATATGCAGGTCTGGGTCTGTCTGCTTGGATGTCATCAATCAAACTTGGAGTCCGATGTTTGGTAATACTTCTTCCCATCAAACTTCTGCGGTGCTACTCTGTTGCTTCAGGGTGAGGTGGTGTTGTGGGTGTCTTCTAGAGCTTATTGAAACTGCTTGACCCTGACGTTTGATATGTGTGACAGATCTCATAAACGTGTTTGAGGTGTTCCTTCCTCAGCTTTTGCTGTACCCAAATCCCACAGACCCGTTGAATGGAGAGGCTGCTGCGCTTCTCATGAGAGAGCCCGAACACTACAAGCAGAAAGTTAAAGGTGAATAAGAGTCTCGCTTTTATCAAATTCTCAAGCACGCTTCTTGTGTACAATTGCAATTAGGTCGATTTTTGCGTTGAAGCGCAAAAGTTGAAATGCACGGTCCTCTATTGCTTGCAATTTCGCTACGGTGGGCCCATTCCCTTCTAGACGCCGTTCCACTTCTCTTTGCTTCTCGTAAGTTTTTGCTCGGAAGCACCAAGGCTGCCGTCGTGCTCCTCGGGATGCTATGCAATGTGGATTTTCTGAGTATCACTTATTGGTAAAGGAATCCTACTGTAACTCTTTTGATTCTGCCTTGGGCTTTATCCAAGTCATCCTAAATGGGGGCGTACTGTGGTGTGAGTGAGGTTTTTGCTCTGCTATATACTGCTGCCTCATCTATTTCCAAAGGAACTGCGGGGCCTAACAAGGTGCTGTTGGGAGCTGCAGAGTACTGTGAGAAGTATGCGAAGGTGGAGTCACGGCCACAGGAGGACAGTGATGACAGTGAAATGTCTGACTACGATGACGCCTCCAGTGACGAGGAGATGGCGGGGCATGCTGACATGTGATGGACGGCATGCCATTCCTGTTAAGTTCACTTAGATTGTTTTGCTTGTGCATCAGTAGTTTCTGCGTAGGCAGCAACAGCAGGTCTCTTGAAGGTGTAGTCATGTACAGAGTGCTGCGAGCGGGTCCATCAAATTGCTAGAACAGATTGTATAGAGAGGGGCTTCATTGTTGCCAGGAGCATGTGGACAGGCACAGGTCAATTGCTGACAGTCGACCTGATTTCTGAAGATGCTCTCTTGCCAGCATCCGCTGTATATATCATTCAGATGTCCTCGCCGAGGCATCTGCATAGTCTCATCGTGGTCAGAGGTAGGACATACGTGGGACCGAGGGGAGGGCCGTGCCTCTTTTCCTGACGCTCTGCCTTGTGAGGAGTGAATGGTGTTGCACTTGGAGCTGCTCAAGTTATGACATAAGAAGGAATGTGCAGGTTCATGTCAGGATCAGGTCCTGGACATGGACCCTTGCGCTTAGTCAGGTTGCAGAGGGAGTGGGCAAGGCTCGTTATGGCAATGTCTCTTCGTAGACGGCCCCGCGAGAGTAGGGCAACGAGTAGGTAAGGCGTGTACACTCAGATACTTGGTATTTGTCTCGTACGGACATCGTATTTCTCCTATTATTGCATCGATGGTGCAATTTATTTGTGTTTCCTTTCCTTCGGTAGACGTCATCCCTTTATGAATGGAATTGCGCAAAGCATAAAGCGCACACATTCTGAGCGAGGAAGCATTGCTTTTCGTAATTGTGTGTGGGCTTGAAAGGGTTTGAAGAGTTTTCCATTTTTTACCACGACCTTCTGTCCCTTCCTCGACTTCTTTGAATGGATATGTGATAATGAAAAAAACATTCAAATGAAATAGTGACATTGGATTGCTGTTGGCCAGGAGTGAGCGCCTGTTGTCACGCAGCAATTCGTTCCACTTGGCCAAGAGCGCAACATTTTGCGGTATATGCCTCTTGCAGTTTGGGCAGAGGGCGACATGTGTTCTCTATGGCCATTCAGTGACGAAAGCCTCGTTTAACAGATACTTTATCCAGCTGATTTGTAACAAGTGATCGCATATGATCATCGCAGATAAGTGAGACAGTTAAAACGAATCAATAATTATAAGGCAAATCCTTCATTTCCTCGAGAAAATTTTCTTATAATCTTAAAGTGAAAACTAACCATATATTTTTTATCATCTCATAATTTTCAACACAAGCACCCGAAGGTAACGAGAGAGATGTGGCATTGACCTCACGATGGCGATGCCATCAAATAAAAATGGCCCGCAGGCAATCTTATCTCAGATGCCTTTTATATAAAGGCGATTACTTTATATATAATATTGATAAGTACATTATCAGATGTAATGTTAGTTATGCAGGTTCATACGCTAACACTTCTGTGTTCAATCCAATAAATATAAACAAAAAAATTTAAAAAAGTATTTTATAAGGCGAGATAAAAGGAGAGCGAAAGAGGACGAAAAATAGTACAAATAGAGGAGAAGTTGGAAAAGGAGAAGTGACAAAAGATAGACAGATAAAACTTAAAAGTGAATAACAAAGAGAACGACAGAGGGAGAACAACAGTACAAAGAGAGGAGAGAATGCGGTCGAGGCAAACCGCCGAGAAGGAGAAAAGTAGGGAGCGAACGAGGAGCGACGGCCGGCAGCAGCGCCGGGCCGAGGGCAGAGGGAGGGAGGGCGGGCACGCGGAGAAGCAGGGCGGCAGCGCATCCTTCGGAGAAGGAGGCGAGGTCCCGGGAGGGCCTGCCGCCTCGCGCCGCCGTACGGTACGGCCGACCTGCAATGCAACTTCGCGGAAGGTCAGAAGGTGTCACTGGACGCGATGCTCGCGGGGGAATGATCCTCGATCGTGCGAGCTCCGGTGGGGGGCCGCCTGGAGGCGCCACGTGGCCGCCTCGCAGGGCAGGGCCGCTCAGGGCGGGGGAGGGACTGCCTGAGGGGGGAGGGAGGGTTGGGGGCACGGGCATGCCCGGGAAGGGGGGGGAGGTCATGTCCGGGGCACGCGATCAGCCGTGCCCGGGGCACGGAAACCCGGCAGAACCGTGCCCCTCGACCATGCCCCCGACGCCCGGGGCCGGGACGGTGACTGCTGACACGGAACTCCCATGTGGAGGCGGTCATCCATCCATCCCACGGTCCGTACGAATCGTACCATTTGCACTTTCCGTACTATTTACCGTACCAGTCGTACTGCGCCACGTACGGCGAGCGCGGACGGCCCGGGCCTGTGCTCCCCCGATCGCGGGAGATGGACGGTCGGTCGCGGCCGCGGGGCTGCGGCGGGTGTTCATAAGAACTGTTTTGTGTGGTCACGTCACGGGGCACGAAAAGGGGCACGGGCCCCGGGCATGCCCCCCTTCGGAGGGCGGGGGGGCACGTGCCGCGGGGCACGAATTGGGCCGGGATCGCACCTCCAGCCCTAGAGGGAGGGAGGGAGGGAGTCGGGCCCGAGAGCAGTGACTCCTGCTCCCTCGGTCGTGGGACAGTCACTCGCTGGGTGGAGGAGAGGGGCAGATCGGCGCGCTCTCAGGTCGGGGCGGGGGCCAGGGCAGCTGCGAGAAGGGGAGAGCTTGCTTGGGCGTTGGCTTCCCGGTGGTACTGTCGCCGTCTGGCTTAAAGTCTGGGTTGCAGAGCTGCTGGCATCGGAGCTTTCTGTGATTGCTCAAATGACGCAGCGACTGCTTGCTTGAAAAATTGTTAAATGAAGGGCCAATGTTTTGTCGCAATGCAGTAGGCTACTCGAGGAGCTGCTTTTTCTATATCCAAGCGTTAGCACGCGGCTGTCGGGAAAAGAGGAGGCTTTCTTCATTGTTCTGATTTGACGGAGGATTAAATCTCTGGGGGTTGGCCCCGACCAGCCACTTGTCTGTGAATAATGGCAAGCATGCTCAGAAGGGAGCGCCTTCCAGTCACTCAGGCCGAAGAACAGGCTAAGGTAGCCACAAGCGCTATATTTTTGGTCGCTTGTCCTTCTCATCAGGACTTCAGACTGCTGCCTGCATCGACCAGCGATCAGCATCATTGTTTCCTCCTTTGCGCTACGGAGAGCCACATTTTTTCTCAAAAACACGATCAACATCTAGCGTTTTTTTGGCGCCGTGTTGCAGGTGAAGCAGCTGAGGGAATCCATGGGGCTTTTAACAGGACGGGAGGAGATTTACTGTAGCGATGCGTGCCTGCATCGTTATCTACGAGCCCGGAACTGGAATGTGAAGAAAGCAGAAAAGATGCTGCAAGACACGCTCAAGTGGAGGGCAGTGTACAAACCGGAGGAGATCATTTGGGTAAATAGGACGTGCACGTTAGTATCTTGGATAGTCCCATAATATCCATCTATGGTTTTAAAGGCTACTTGTCACCAAACGTAGGAGCGTCCAGTTATCCAGCCATTGGATTTCTCATAGCTCCAGATTGACATCCAGTCCCTTGAAGTGGCTGCGGGCTTTATGGCATTGAAGGAACCGACTCTTATTTTCGAGAGCGCTATGATTTCATGAGCTTGCGGCATTTCTTGGTAACCTAGATATACAGGCTGAGCCCATAAAAGCTAATCGTGTAGAGACTTCATTTATATGGCTGCCTAACGCATCGTTCGCTTCACTGTCTGCATGTAGCCTTTTTTTTTTTTTACCTCCTAATAACCGATTAGCCGGATTTTGGCGTGTAGGACGAGGTTTCCCACGAAGGTGAGACAGGAAAGATGTACCGCACGAATTTTCTCGACAAGAATGGCGACTCTGTGCTGGTTCTGTGCCCTGGACGCCAGGTGAGATGACCCACCAGTCTCTTGATTTATTTTTTACTCCAGCGATCCATAGACGAGGGAAGTTTCCTTGTCTTTTTAAAAAAGAAACTTCAGTTATATCCAGCTGTACTTTAAACACGAAACGAATACTGAAAGTCGCGTCACTATTTGGCTGACGGAATTCATGCTATACTTTTTCGAACCAAACCGGAGAAGCCGCAGGTTTTATAGCATGGCTTTTTGCCGCTCACTTATTGGAGTTGGCAGAGTCCCAGTGGTGTTTCCCTGATAGACTGAGCTGAGAAGTGAGATTTGATGTGTGCCGCAGAATACACATGATCACAACATGCAAATCCGCCATTTAGTGTACTGTCTCGAAAATGCAGCGATCTGCCTTCCAGAAGGAAGAGAGCAAATGGTATGGCTTCTTGATTTCCGTGGCTGGACGTTGAGGATGTCACCTCCTCTAAAGACTTCTAGGGAGACACTCAATATTCTGCAGAACCATTATCCAGAGCGACTTGCAGCTGCAATCTTATACGATTCTCCACCCATGTTTGAAGCATTTTGGAAGGTACGCACGAGGAGCTTTCCTCTCTACCTCATATCGAGGATGCTCTCGTAAGACATGTCCGGTGAGGTCGTCGCTTTTCAGTCAAAAGGACTTCAATGCATTGCAACTTGGAACTTCGCAATTAGAATCAGTTAACAGAGTTATCGTCAACAGTCTTTAACTGTTACTCGTTCATGATGGTGATAATACAGTGCACTGAGTATCTGCAAGTATGTGGAACCCGTTTTTTGCTAGTGCCGTGCATTGCACAAACAGTCGTCCCATAATTTCTGCCGTTAAGAGTCTCCCCTTTCACACTGCATACATGGTCTACCTTCAAAGCACAAAGTCAGCTGCGAGATATAAGTTGATTGATAGATTGTTGACAGATTGTTCTGCCTCCAGCTTCCTTCGGTTGAACCTCCAATGTTTCTTGACAAAACTGACACAAAACATGACCCAATATGTACTATGACTGAATCTACCTCTCATACTCTGTCACTTAAAGCTTTGGCTTGAGGGTTCTTTTTTCCATCATACAGGTTATTCGACCATTCATGGATCCAAAGACTGTGAAGAAAGTGAAGTTCTTCAATTCAAAGCAACAAGAAAGCTTACAAATGTTGGAGGAGTGGTTTGATCTCGACACTTTGGAAAAGACATTTGGAGGCAGATCTACATGGGTGTATGACCATGAGGCTTTTGGGAAGATGATGAAGGAAGACGATAGGAAAACTGCTCTTCACTGGAAATTGGCACCCAGAACCAGCCTAGCTGATGACGCAAGCTCAGTACCTCCAGTTTTTCCAACGTCAGATGCCCCCCTGGGCGAGGAAGAGGAGGAACATTTTCATGAAGCTGAATCAGATGAGACAGACAACAATTCATCGATGAGTAGCCAACTGTCGCAAGAAAACACGAACAAGCTGGATGAGAGTCGTCCCATCCCAAATCTCGTCACAGTCTAGGTGTTCACATTGGAAACTAATGCTCTCTGTGTCTCGTTTATGGAGAGAGAAGTTCGTATGGGGTCTCTGGTCAAATGGGTACGCACGTTTCATTAACGGAGGTGGATAACTGATCGGGTTCAAGTATGAGTGGAAACCAGGCAAGGAGGCACAGAGCTGAAATGCAGTCACAACGTACCCAACAGTCTCGAAAAAGCGTGATCAAGGGTTTGTCAGCTCAAACGAGTCCTTGCAGTCTCAGAACCAGCGCCTGTTCACATTAATCCAGCAGAAGCCCAGGATCCAGGTTTTCCTATTAGCTTTTTTCGCTGGCTTGAATTGCAGCCAGCCGCCTGTTTTTTTGTCAGAAATGTTCTGGCGCTTGGGACTGCAGAGTGTAGATAGCAGGTCCTGAAGGTCTCTTTGTGTTCTGCAAAGAGAAGACGTCATGCAGAAAAAAACTGAAAGCATGAGGTTTCTATTGGCAGCCCCTAAATATTTATGTCCTAGTCCCCAGCAAGAAAATGGAAGGCCATTTTCCATCGTGGGTAGCAGGTGAAGGCATTTTTCCCGCCATATTCTAGGCAGCAAAGGAGACGGGAAAGTTTAGACTTCGCGTTTTGATGGCCATGGTAGAGTCCGCATTGAGTCAACAGAGTGACTATAGCCAGACGCCTTATAAAGACAACGTCCTCTTGCCGACCCTTTCCCTGGCAATAGTCGTTGCTTACAATTCGTTCCAGAGGGGAAGACAGGATTTTCTGAACCTTTCCCGCTTGTAACAACCGGCTGCCTTGTGAGCCGCATCCCTATTTTCCATTGACCGTCGTTTGTCTCATCTTGCTCTTTCAATGGTGGCTGAATCCCTTTGCGCTTTGCGAAGCGAGCAGCCAGAAGCTGGTTTCAATTGTTGCAGATTAGTTGTCGTTCTGCTGCCAAATCTGTCTGTGAATTCTCATGCTAGTAAAGCTGGCGCTGCTCCTTACTACTGCAGTGCACACCATGGGAGGTCTATCCATGCTGTCATATCATTCTCTACTGACATGCTCATTGGTTTTTGCATCTCCTATGACATTGTAAGGGGTCCCAAGGTTGACAGCCGGTGCTGGTAAAGGTTCACAGAGGCATTCGTTTTAAGCAGATCCCAACCGTTATTTCTACAAATTTTATTCGCATATTTTTGGCAGAAAGTAGTCAGATTTGACACATTCCTAGTGTTTGGCTTTTCATTTCAAACATGACATCACCTATTGGGCTCGCGCCCCGTCAAGCTCCTATACCTCTATCTCTCCCCCCCCTCCCCCTTCACCCGAGCCCTAGAATGCAAGGCACCCAAAATGTCCTAAAGCTGCATTGATTCACCTCCTTGAACGGGACAACATCTGTTCCCATAGAGGAAGCTGACAGCCACCATACAACTCTGACACCTGGCTGCGGGAATCTCAGAAGAGCGAGACGCGAAAACCACACTCATTTGATCACCAGCCGGTCATTTTTTATTTTCGCAGCATGAAAAGCAACAAGTGTCGGCAAAGGTTGTAGCTGTAGGCTGTAGCTATTTCAAATCAAATGAATGAAGGTACCAGAGACAGGCTCCCTGGCTTCAGAGTAGGAGATTATTTGCGCAGGGCCCTCCTCATTGAGGCACCTGTCCTTATCACCAGGAATATTTTCTGAAATGCGAGCTTCATCGTTGCCTGTCATCTCACAGCCACAGGAACCCATAGCTGCTGTCTAAAAAGATGTCTACGCTGACTACCCATGAAAACTACTTCCAATGCCGCATCTATGACTTCCGCAGTTGCTCCCAGCAGGCCTTGGGCAACTGCCCGCATTAGTCATCCCTTACCAAAGGCGTCGATTCTGCACTCATTGCAATTAAAAACGCAGCCTATCTTAAACGTAATTGTCGATTAATGCTGTCATTCTCTTGGTAGAGGCAGAGAGACTAGACAAGCGATACTAGCTGACTTACTTCAAATAAATACTCAGCAACCATCCAAGCTTATCTATTTGGTCTTCGAACATCCCATTAACTACATGGCATGATCCTAGAAAATGTAAAGGTCCCATTGTCATTTAATAACTATCATCATCATCATCATCATCCAACACTTCTCCTACAACATAACCTCCAACAGCCCCTATTACAGCAGCTTCCACGAGCCCACCTGCCACGTCTCCAGCTCCACCAAATCCTTCCCCTCGGTTCCTTTCGATCCCCTGCTGGTTCTGGTATGGTCCACCTGGGGGATAACCTGCATAGCCGCGCTGAGGAGGAGCAACACCAGGGGATGGGTATGGGGGATAAACTGGCATACCATAAGGCGGGGGCCCATACCCACGTGGGGCATAACCGGGAGACTGAGCCGGTAAATAGGGTGGTGGTGGCCCTTGAGTTGGATAAGGTCCTGGCTGGATGGGCTGAGCAGAGAGCATGGGTTGGCCAGCTTGGACTGGTGCTGGCTGCCGAACCCTGAATTCAGGACCGCTGGTTGGACCTGGCTGGGACGACGGGCCAGGGTGAGGCCCCGGAGAATAGACTGGGCGGGATGGGGGCCCACTCGGAGAATAATACGATCCATTGGCAGGTCCAGCAATATGATTTGGAACAGGGTTAGCCTGGTTCACGTATGGGCCAGGTATCGGGCTGTGGCTTTGTGGGCGGAAAGGCATTGAACCTGGCGATGCCACAGTTGCAGGCACAGGCCCAAGTCCCGGCCGTGGTTCCATGAACCTGCCAGAGCCTCCCCTTACAGGTGTCTGCATTGGCCCTGAAGCCTGCTTCTGAAGAGGCACAGGCTCACCCGGTAGTGGGGGTCCATAGAGTGGTCCAGGCAAAGCAGATGATGGGGAAGGAAGAGTCACTGGAGCACGAGAGCGGGGAGCAACGCTGACAGCTATTGTTACAATTCCGCAAGGCTTTCCCTCAGCAAAGAGAGCGTAGCTGTGAGCTTTATTGTAGTGGTCCATGGCCGTTTCTAAGGAAATTACAGCTGTTCCCAGGAGGCCATCCAGTGCTGGAGAATCGAATATGTCAACCCTAATGTTTGTTGCCTCGTCACCTGAAATCAGCTCCTCGTCCACATAAAAGACATGCCGTGCTTTCCATACGGGGTCCTCGCCTACACCTGGATTGGTCACAAACCGTTCGTTGCTGCCCTCAATGCTGACCACTGCTACCGGGGGTGCAGTGACGAGCCGAAGCTTTCTCAGGTTCTTTGCAGCGAGAACGGTCACATCCACTGGACGCTTCGATGCCATTTCGCCCAAACTTCAATCTATTTATTCTACCTGGCACAAAGCACGATCCAAAACAAGCACAAACAGAATGAAGCATCCGCTAAACAACACCAACGCAGGAGACGAATACCCTTACGCTAAGCCTGCGACATGTAAGTGCCTTAGGGCATCTGACCGGACCTGTTTATGCGAAGGTAGAGATTACAGGTCAAAATTGACCAGTAATCTTCTTAACTTCTTTAACCAGATACTGCCGATTTCATAAGGTACATCTCAATCAAAGAAATAGACGTTTGCAACATTCTGATGCCTTGAAAGATTCTACTTGTCGGGTATATTGCAATCCCTCCAAGCAGACAGCAGCAAAGGTGACAAGTCTCTTGGACGAGCTAACGATCGTTCCAGCCTTGCACCCTGACCCGAGATCATCATAGCCTGTATTTGGACAAAAAAACTGATAGTGATCAGCAGTCCATAGTGAGAACATAACAATAAGAAAGAGATAGGGCTAACTCACACAAAATGGAAAGAAGAATAAGCTCGCGACTCCGCCCTATCACTTTGCGCATTCCTCCTTCACGATCGTCTACAAAGACCTGCATTCAAATCTCTCAGCAAAGTTGCAGTATATGTAACCATGGCTGCTTTTGAGCTGCTCCAAGGGAAATGCGCTGCCGACAGCTCGCACTAAAAGCGCCTGCAAGACTCTGATATTTCAAGGCTTGAAAGGGCCTTGACAGAATGGACCCTCATGAGGGCGGGCAGAGCTCCGTGAGAAGAGCGGCCTCTGTCGCTGCCGAGACGCTCTTCAGGGCGCAGCGTCTCTTCGGTTTTCGAAGCGAGCGAAAGGAGCCGAGGCGGCAGCTGGACCCGCCCTGCAAGAGGTACTGCCATGGCGGCTTCCCTGGCTGCAGGTGGAGGATGTGACCATGCTGCATTCCACTGTGTTCGACCGCACTGTGATTCTGGGATTTTAGGGTTCACCTACAACTTTTCTCTGTTCTTCAACATGCTCTATGCTGAGCAACTCAAGTATACGCATGTTTTGTAGGGGCCTGTCCTTGCAGTGCGCATGCCAGCCATGGCTCGCCTCATCTGCGTTGGGGGAGGTTCTCCTTGCACGACGCGTCTTGGCATGAGTCTCTGCAACACCATGAGAAGCAAAGCATTGCCGTTCTCTTCTCAGGTAATTCTGCCCTGGCCATACCTTTCTGTTTTGTAAGTTAGCCCGCAGCTCGCTTGCATTAGTGGCCGAGTGGTTCAAAGCGACAGACTGTTATTCGAGTGCAACAGTAGGGAATGTAGCACTTTCAAGTTGCTTTGGAGTTGTCTTTGCTACTATAAATTCAGCGTTGTAGCCAGCAGTTACTAAACTGCCAATATTTTGACTGATTAGGGAATTGATCATCTGCGTCTAAAAATGCCAAGGATTCTGGTAACCTTTTCGAGTAAGCAAGCTAACATTCCTACGGAATGTTCACTTGCAAATCTAAGATCGCAAGTTGCAATCACTTATTTCAAAACTCCTACTTTTCTGCACAGTTTTCAATGTTGATGGCTGCCAATTCTTTGCTGTGTGGTTGAGCTGCGGTTTGAATGTATCCCCATCTGCATTGCAATGACGACCGTCTACATTTAACTCGCAGTTCTTTTTTGCAGCCTCAGCAGAGAAGGAACCTTCATATCGCACCCCTCAGGGTCCGTTTGGATACCGACTTTGTGCGTTCTCCAAGTTTGGGAAAGTCTACGCTTTTCAACCCACTGGTATGGCTAATTTCCTAGTCCGTGCCCCACCGACCCTACTTCGTTTCCCCACGCCTATCTGCCGTCTTTGAAAAATGTTGCAATTGCAACAAAAGACTTTTCTTTAACTCTAGAGTTAGAATGCATACTTCACGCCGGTATTGAACTGGCCTTCAACTATTCCTTCTTCCTTACATTGGTATCCTTTTGAGGTACAGAGAGCTTGGAAATGCACCCACCTTGAGTCAGCTGTTGAAGCTGGTCTATTGTGTTCTAGGGTTTAAGCTAATGCGACTTATGTTCAAGCCTGATAGTCAATTTGTCACGGAACCAGAGGCTTTCAAGTTTGTCTCCATCATCAACTGACAACTGTTTGACATATAGTTACAGTGAAATGCTGGTGCTTGTTGCTTTCTATCACGTTTTCCATTTTTGTTCTAAGTGCAGTTTGTTTGTGCAGCCTCAAAAGAGATGCTTCCACGCAGCACGTATCAGCATGAGTTTGTGCACAGGCATTGTTGGACTTCCTAACGTGGGCAAGTCGACATTGTTCAATGCATTGGTACCATCGCACCACTTACACCTCCGCCTACCTTAGTATGCAACCTTAACGTTTCAAGGAGGGAACCCTCAAATTTTAAATAGGCTCAATAGTGTTCTCAGATGCTTGAGAGTAAAAGTATAAGTTGCTTCAAGGAGGCTACTAAAGTAAGACCACCAGATGGTTTACAAGGGGCTAATGGTGTGTTAAATTAAAGAACGCAAGTGATGTGCATTGAGTATGCCTTGTCAATTGTCGATGTTTGACAACCTGAAGGTTTTGCTCTTTCAATGTGTAAACGAGTTCAGATGTCACATGTAGAGGTGTCCCATGCTATGCATGTCTCTACGTCTTAGGCAGAAATGCCTCGCTGACAAATGGGCTGGAGATGGGCATGTAGGTGGAAAATGGCAAAGCCCAGGCAGCCAATTTCCCATTCTGCACTATTGAACCCAATGTAGGGGTAGTGGCAGTGCCGGATCCACGCCTGCAACTGCTGAACGAACTGGGTCGATCCCAACGCATGGTGCCCGCGGTGGTAGAATTTGTGGACATTGCTGGTCTGGTCAAGGGAGCTAGCCAGGGAGAGGTGAAGCTCCATCTGAGCCTGCACCTTTCAATCACTTCTTTCCTCCTTCAATACTCATGTTCTCATCCTTTACATGTGCCTTCTCGCCTCTGTTTGTGCTTGCGACTTCATCTATTCTCTTTAACTATTTTTTCATACTTATAGAAGTGTCATCTCCAATCTTCGCTCTGTTTATTAGTATGTTGGATTGCCTTGACTCAGCCAAGTATCTCATCTCACTACATGCCTGACATCAGTTCTTTATGACAGTATGTTTTTCATTTTTCATGGGGAATTTGCATCATATTTTCCTCCAGTCAGCTTGTACCTCTGCACATCTGTGCTCAGCATGCCTGATCTCTTGCTGTTTTTTTGTAACGTACCTAAAGTCTGTGCGCACCACTCCTTGGCGATATGCAGGGTCTTGGAAACAAGTTCCTCTCACACATCCGGGAAGTGGACTGCATAGTGCAGGTGAGGTTCCTTGTCTAGTTTTCCTCTGTAGTCTTCTATCAGTGGAGGCACAAGCTGCAGGATACTGAACTGTTTCACTAAAACATGGAAATGTTTAATTTAAAACCTGAAAGTTCAGTTTCGGAATTCGAACTCTTATCCAGAATGAGAATCCCGAGATAAAAATCGAAATCTAGTGGTCGAACTATTCGAAACATTTCAAACATGGGGGCACCATAGTTAAGTAATCCAGACAAGCTCTATTCTTGTAGTTTTCGCTACCTCACCCCTCCAAACGCTTGGAAAGTCTTTAATGAAAACACTCTGAGCACAGTGATTTACTTAACATTTGTGCATTACCTTAAGACTCCATCCCGGAAAATCTATAACTGCATCACCTCTTCCTGGCCATTCGGCAGAAACGTCTCATTCACAGTCTATTTTTGGCTTTCAGCAAATTTATTGGTTTCTTGTCCGGTCGGGTAGTTCCACTTGCCCTTCACCTGAAAGGACGACATGCATTCCCGCAATCGCAATCGCAATCGATTGTGCTGTTCACAATTGTCAAGTTCCTGCAGTGTAGTGAAGATCTGCGGCCTCTTCCCTTTTCCCAGTTTCCTTGGGTCACAGTCGTAGCATACAAACGGCACCCCATGTTAGAACCTCCATTTTTCCTCCTTAGTCACTATTTTTTCTAATCCTCGAAGGCCCACACTTGACTGGAGTAATGTCTGTTGTTGCGCAGGTTGTGCGATGTTTCGAGGACAACGACATCGTGCATGTACAGGGGAAGGTGGACCCTGCAGCGGACATTGACATCATCAATTTAGAGCTGGCACTTGCTGACCTCAGTCAGGTTAGTTCTGTTGGAAGTACACAACAAAATCGCCGGTGTTAAGAGGTAGAGACAGCTACAACTAGTGGTATCATAGTGAGTGCTCAATGTTCTCCATGTGCTGGTTGATAAGCAGATTGAAAAGCGAATGGAGCGGTTAAAAAAGGGGCGAAGCAAGGACCCGAAATTGAAAGCCAAGGTATGTGCAATTCTTGTTTTGAGCAACAGCAGTCGACTACTTTTTTTCTCGGCAGGTTTACAGGCAGAGCTATCCATAATCTGACACTGGTTCTTTCTGCATACGACTGCGTGAGTCAGTTAATATAGCCCGTTCATACTGGTCACCTAAACCTATAGCAACTGGAGCTCAAACTGAGGAACCTTTGTTGTTACTGTTCTGCATATGGGTCTACTGAGCCCATTCGATTTGAAATGCATTCAATATTTACGCTAAGCGTCGAAGCCTATGCTGCAGTCAACGAGGGATGGAGAGAGGGAGATGCGCAGCTTCAGGGTGCAGTAAAAAGGCACATGCTTGTCTGTCAAAAGCCAAAGTCATTTGCTTGCAAATTAAGGCAGGGAACTTTGGCTTTCTGGATCACTTGGCCGTGTGCTATTTAAGCAGTGACATTCAGCAAACGATGCAGAACAGTCACACTTTCCTTGAGGCATTATGGAATTGTAGGAGGACACAGAAGCTGCTGCATTGGAGAGAATTTCTGAAGGCTTGCTAGCCGGCAAAACAGCACGTACAATACCCCTGAACGATGAGGAGTTGCCGGTGGTTCGCCAGCTGTGCCTGCTTACCATGAAGCCCATCATTTATGCTGCCAACGTCTCAGAAGGCGATTTGGCGGATCCTTTCTCCAACAAGCATGTGCAAAAAGTTTCGGAGATCGCAAAGACGGAGGGCGCGGAGTGTGTTGTGGTCTCTGCTCAGGTGGGTTCCATGCCCCACGTGGACGAGTTAAGTGTGTTCATTGATGTGTCTAATTACTACACTTACGACATTTGTCTTGCTTGTCCTTAGAAGGAGAGGTGGAGAAGATAGACTCATGACGTTTGTTTGCCTATGCAGGTAGAGGCTGAACTAGCAGAGTTGGATCCACAAGAACGGAAAGAGTACCTTAATTCTATGGGTGTTGAAGAAGGTGGCCTGGGCTCGTTGGTCCGGGCCACTTATGCAATGCTGGGTCTGCGCACATTTTTTACGTGTGGCGAGAAGGTTAGAAGACCTTCCTTTGGTTAGCTTGTCGGTAACTTCTTGGATCGGGGTGCATTATATCCTATTATAAAGTCGTGTGAATCCCATTTCAGTGTTTCAAATGCCAGACACAATAGTTCGTATCCTCGTGCCACTGTACCACACGGTCAATAATTGCATTGCATACCTCTTGCAAGAAACAAAGTCAAAGTAAAAGTGCTTTGCAGTACACATGACGTTTATCTCCTTCAAATGAGAAGGCGAGTCCCGCTTGATCCGTTGCATAGAGCATTCGCTTCGACTCCATCAAAATTAGATCTTGAAAGGGATGGATCTGACGTTAGTTGAACGAAGGAGACCTTGTATCCGGTGGACTTAGGTCAGTTTTTTTTTTCAGCAAATCTTTTTGAGAACGTTCTTATTGAAATACTTCACCTGGCCTCATGCCCCTTTATGAATTATGTTGCGATTTTGTTGGAGCAGGAGTCAAGGGCCTGGACCATACGTGCAGGCATGACGGCTCCACAGGCTGCAGGGGTCATCCACTCTGACTTTGAGAGGGGCTTCATTCGTGCTGAGACGGTTCGAGTCTGAACCTTTCGTCACAGTTATGGATGATCTGCTTCTGATAGGGTTAATCTTGTTTGCGTCGTCCTCTGCCCTCTAGACTCCAGCCAAATGTGTTTCAATCTTCTGTTTCTCATTTTTTTCGGCTACTATCCGTGGCAATCAGTAAAGGCCCACAGTGTGAGATCTCTGAGTGCTCCTCTGCACCCGACCCACTTTCATTCAAGCAGAGACGACTGAAAGTGTCGTTTCCTCCCTTTGCCATCTGTTGGCCCTTCCTAAAGTCCTTTCATGCTGACTTTTCAAAACATCCAATTGCTATTTAATCTTGACTTACATCTTGGTTATTGAATAAGAAGAGTGGATGAGAATAACTTGAGATTTTCCTTCGTGTGCAGATTGCATATAATGATTTTGTTGAATCAGGCTCACACAGTGCGGCACGGGAGAAAGGTCTGGTAAGGAATCTGCGCTCTCAATGCCCACTCAAGAAAGCAGATGGTTTGGAAAGTGCATGTGGGATATCATTTGAACACGATGGTAATTGTGAATAGAGGCTTGATGGAATACACTCATAAATTGTGCTGCTCAAGGATTGGTTTATTGTTGACTCTTAACATGTGGAATCATATATGTCGCATGCATCCTTATAACTCTGAAGAACCTATGGATAAGTTTGAATCAGCCGGGTTATAGCAGCTGGATGCCGCATGTTGCAAGTTAACAGCTATGGGAACGAACTCAATGAAGCAAAACTTTCTGCCTGCCATCTGATGGTGGAATGAGGAAACACTGGACTGTAACACAGTGGATGGGAAGCCATGCGTTGTTGTGCACATGGTGCGGCAGGCCAAGGCTACGTGAGCATGTGACACTCGCAAGCAACTGACTGGTTGTGCGTGTGTCGGCTTGACAGCTGCGCTCTGAAGGCAAGGAGTACATCGTGCAAGAAGGAGATGTGCTCCTCTTCAGATTCAATGTATGATTAAGGCCATGGCCATATTCCTTCATTCGCTTTTCTGGAAGGCTATTCTTTGTGACGGTGTTGACTTTTTCATCACTTATCAAGCAATTTTGCAGCTTTTCTGTACATGCTGTACAAGGAGCGTAGTCTCTCGGCTCTCCTTTCTGAGGGTCTTTTAATGTCGAGAAATAAATCTAGGTGTCGCCTACGTTGAAGACCTTATAAAGTTCATTCATCAGCCATCCTCGTCTTGACGACTCCTTTTTCAGTAGGACCGGCTGTTTTCACTAAGCACTTTATACAGTATGGAGTGCTGATTCCCACGTTCATTGACATGGTTATACTGGTACTACATGCACAAACAAATGTGAGGTGGAAAAAACCGATGATTGACAAGAAGGTTTACAAAGTTGAAAACAGAGAATTGAACTGAACTGCGATGGACATGGACATGGACCACAGCAACTGCAATCCTAATAAGAGCACGATAATCGTCAGCGATCACACACTTGCTTGGGACCAACTTCACTGTGCAAAACAACTGGACTGAAAACTGGCTGGCTATGAACATCAAGGAAACCCTACGGCGCATATGACAGACGAGCCCTCACTACCTCTACCAACTTGAAACCAGAGGCAGGGAATCCTCACAGTACTGATAACATAGCTGACACCCCTTGCAGCCCCCTCCAGCTCAGCCCTACACACAACATGAGGTTTCCTGCTTTGGACGGAACAAACATTTATCTGCAAGTTGCCGCCCTGTGAACCTTATCACAGCAAGCGAGGGGTAAAGAATCCCGCCAGAAACCTGCTGCCCACCAGATCAGGCTACGATGTTTACAATGAAGCGAACATAGCAGCAACGCCTCCTTCAAGGTGGGGCTGATACCAGCATAGGGTCTTTCCAAGAGAGGCCATAGCGCCCATTAGACGTTGGCTTGCTCTCTGGTGCCGCTCCATTTGCAAGAGGTTGAGAAGCCGCATCAGTAGGAGGAGTTTCCGTAGTCTCCATCACCGTGGCCAGAGAGAAAATGCCTGGAAAATTCAATGAGGACATTCTGACATTAGCATTCTGAAAAGTGCCTGCGTTTGACCCATGCAGGACGTGATGGCGACATGTAATGGAATAGAGGGAAGAGGCCTGACGTAACGCTTACCAGAACGAGCCTCATCTACAGAAGACCCACCAGATTTTGGAGCCTCGACCCGCCTCGATATGTCGTCTGCATACTTTGCCTGCCTGCAGAAGGCAGCCATAGGTGTCAGACAATTATGAAAAACACAAGCAATTATATTCGAGTTGAACCGCTACTACTCTAAACAACATAAAAACCTCCTCTTCCAGCTCAAACATACAGTCTTGTACATCCCTGACTAGAATATCACAAGAATATCAGCCACTCACTTCTTCTCCGTCAATTTTGGGCTCGGCCGATAATACTTGAGGTAACCATCCCATGGTACTTTCTTTATGCCAGCACGGGTCGCTATCATGTCACGTACCCTGCAGAAAGCTGTCTGGCCCACTTAAGAACTTGGGGCGTCCAGCTCGGAATAAAAGCAAAGATTGCAATGCGTTGCTCTCTGGGTACATTGCAAACTTGTGAGAACCAAGGAGCCACACCTTTCTGCAAACTCAATGGCTGTCTCGTCTTGGCGTCTCTTTTGGGGCTCCAAATACCAAACATCGCAAACGACAGCCCAGGAAGTCATGAGTCGCAACAGATGCATAGTAAATGACTGTCTGCGAGGAAAACCGTGTTAAAGGAGGAAATTAGGTATCTGCACACACAAGGACCGCTGCGTGTGGAAGGAAGGCCAGTGAACGAGAATGATGACTTACTTGCGACTGTTCCAAAAGGCATCGACAAAAATTTTGTTGTATTTGATAGCGATGGGACAAACCGTACAGTCCATCTCGAAGGCCCCCTATTGACAGCCAACCGCCGAGATCAGCACTTGCATTTTCACTTGCTCCGCATTGCTGCACGCTCCATAAGATGAACTATGCAAAAGCCACAGCTTCAGGTAGGTACCTTCTTGAACATGACAGTATATTCATTGTTCACACACGTTCCCTCAGGAAAAATAAGAAGTGGATTGCTGTCAGGATCCTGGACATGCTGCTTGATTCTGCACCAGCAGCCCCGCACAGTTTCAAAACTGTAGAAATAGTGGCCACTTTTGATCAGCAAACAATGCCAAGGCACAAACTTGAGTCCAATATGAAGCAGATAACCAAAAAGGGAGTCGCCTACTTTTGTCCCACCAATGCCCGATCTTTCGACTCAGTACGGTTGAACCAAATACAACCAAGACTTCCCAGGATTGAAGTTTGCACCAGCCCTGTCAAAAAGGCAAAAACCCTGCCAGATGATGAGTACAAATTCTTCATACAACATAGAACATAGAATAAACTGACTGCATGCGTCAGCCAAGCAGTAGAGGAGTCAGCGCGCACCAACCCAGCCCGGATGCTTCTGCATGATGACAGCAAACGCCGTCATTTGCTCCAATATTATAAAATCAATCATGGAGGTGTGATTGGCCACCCAGACCTGACACAATGCAAATAACACAGAAAGGCTGCTTGTCTCAGCTCCAAGCACACAGCAAGAAATAATCGTTTGCATCGGCAAACAAGCTGGCGTATACAACTGGTCAGCCGAAGGCTGCAATGAAGGTTGTCTGCATGGCTGTCATAGAGATAAACTACTACCTGATAGAGTAAAATTGAAGTCATTTCACTCCTTCGTTCTGTGGAGCACTACACGAATTGTTTAATTGACCTAAAAGATCTATTGCTATGTGCATCGATGTAATGCATGCTGAAATTTTGAACTAGCGGAAAATCCGTTGAAGTCGGTAGCTAGGACCTCAAACTTTCGAGGGCCCTGTCAGCTTCGCTTGCTGCAGAAAAGGTGACCTCCTTCTTTTCCAAGAAATACAAGTCTTACACACGCAAAACAATGTAAAGGAACAACTCAGCTCTTCTTACATGGTTAGTGCGATTGCTAGGTCGAGGTCCATGGTACTTCACGACTCCAGTCCAAGAAGCCACAAACACGCTGCACATCATTTCCACCATGCTCCTCTGCAGATTTTTTCACAAAAAAAATGATTTTCCTCAGACACCTGTATAGGTCAAATCTACATCAGCCAATTTAACACGGCATTTTTATTTTTCCAATCCTGTCAATCATTTGCATGAAAAGGATGACAGAGAAGCTGTACAAATTCTTTTGACCGTCCCTACGAAAATCTACTCTATCAAGTACCTGAAAAAGTCTTGAGACAAATGAAGAGAATGTACCTCCAAGCTTTTCCGCAACTTGTCATGTCCTTTCAAAGCAAAATGCACCGGCAGGAAAAACAGTAGGAAAATTATCCATCCTATAATGACAAGTAGAAGCCTGCATCGACAAACGCTCCCGAAAGTTTTCAAAATGCAGATGCGAGAGAAGGTAGTGAAGAGCAAAATGTTGTTGCCACCCTTTTCATACGACATCTCAGAATAAGTCACGCGGGAAAGCCTTCAATTGGCTCCCTACATGGTTGATGAGCAGCAGGTACAAGATATTGGGCTAGGTAAGGATATGTAAACCGACCTACATGGGAACAAAATGACGTAGCGAACAAAAACTCCCATACACCAAAGAGGGAAGAGGTAGATGTTCCAGTTCCATGGTTCTGGGGCATTGGACTTGAAGCAGCGCGTGAAAGAGTCCTGCAAGCCCCAATGCAGTTTCTATAAGGACCTTTGCTGCGTTAGAAAATAAGGTTGAAGGAACGTTCTATCTTGACCCCCTACGGTGGCTTCGGAGGCGGAACTTACATCCACAATAGCGCTCGCTGCTTCATTCAGCGTTGGGGAAATATCCAGTAGTTCGTTTCTGATTAGAAAAATGGGGTCAAGGACTCATCCTGATAATATCTTCGTGTGCATCGTCATGTTGACAATACTTAGGAAATATACGAGGAAATGCCTGCAAGTTATTGTTTTAAGTTACATGTCCTGGATACACTTTTTTTTTTTTAAAACTCACATTAAAGATGGGCACCCAGCCCGTGATAAAGCTTATTATTGCATTGTTAACACCAGCTAAATGGGCACAGGCCGCATTTCTACGTGTTACTCGATATCCGGATGATGAAAATCCCTGATAAAAGGCCGGGTATACTTTTGCTTTCTTGCCAAAATAAAAGTGGCAGCAGGACTGATTCAAGAAATTTTCCAAAAAGGTGACGTATGGCGTCACATCTGCATAAGCGATGAAGTTAGCGCTTCAAAGAAGACTAGAAGCGGATACAGAAGACTCTTCCCCAGTCCTGCAGTGTCCGTGGAGCTCCCCTCCACCAGCATCTCTTCCACATGCTTCTCATACAAGTCAATCTCCGATTCCGAGGGTCCAAACAACGGCGCGTCGCGACTCTCGCTGCAAACGATCCTCCCCCGTCCTTGAAATGTGAGAAACAACATCCCTCAGACATGCCTGGGTCAAATCACAACTGTCTTACGAACCGCACAGGCCTCACTGCAATGGCTGCCCTCGCATATTTAAGCTCTTCAGCACGGCGCGCCAGGGCTAGCAACAATATCTGCAAGACTAGCTACAGAAAAAAAATCTTCTAATCCAGGACGGAGTGAGAGGCCGTGCAGCGTGCAGCGTCACCTGGAGCGCGCGGCCGGGCGGTAGACTGACATCTTCCTCGCCCTCCCTCTCCCCCTCGCTCTCGCTCAAGCTCTGTGCCCTGTGCGCCTCCTCCCGCCTCGGCCAGCCATGCACGCGACTTCCGCAAGCCCGCTCGGCTCTGTTCGGACGTGCGCGGCCGCCATCCCATCGCCTGTCGGTCATGGCCATGGCCACGACCATGCCGAACATGGCTCATGGCCGTGGACCATGCATGATGTCTGACGTGGCACAGCCCCCTGTTCGATGTCGGTCTCTCTGTCGCGTCAAAGCCGCGATAAAGGTCAACATCGGCAACCGAGCCCGTACAGTACGGAAGGTCAGGTCTGTCCGACCGTCCGACCACACGTGACGTGACCCCCCCAGTGGGATTCGAGAGGCGGTCCGAGCGGGAGGGCGGAACTCGCCTCGCCCCTCTCCGTGCTCGCTCGCCTCCTGTTCTGTCGGCGCTGTGAGCTGCGAGGGAGCGATCGACGGACGGCCCGGAGGCGCGGGAGGGCCCGATCGGACGGCGGAGAGTGCAGCCAAAGGCTGCTCAGCCAGGCCGGGCCGGGCTGGCCCTGGGGCGGAGGCAAAAAAGGCTGCCTCGGGCCCCGGTCGCCTTGAGGCGTGGGGGGAGGGGCCACATGGAGCCGTCTCTTCAAGAGCCGTCGGCTGCCTCACCCTCGGACGGCGGGCCGCAGGGGCAGGGCCAAGGGCAGGGCCAAGGGCAGGGCGGGGAGGAGGAGGCGGATGTTGACTACGGGCTGCTGCCGCAGTCGCATCATGGCGTCCATCAGAAGCATGTGCACCATCATCAGCCCGACCTCTTGCAGCAGCAGCAGCAGCAGCAGCAGCAGCAGCCACCGGCGCTCCAGCCGCAATCGAGTCATTTACAGCAGCATTCCGCGCATCTGCAACCGCAACCGACGTTTATTCAGCAGCAAGCAGGTCACCTGCAGCATCAGCACGTGCATACTTTACAGCAGCCACTGAGCCGTTTGCAACAGCAAGAAGGCGGATTGCAAGAATTGAATGGACTGCAATCCGGCCAATTTCAGCAGCAGCTCGTCCATCTCGAGCAACAGCCCGGTCATACGCAACGGCAATCCGATCACTTTCCACTGCAGTCTATTCACCTGGAGCCGCAGCCCAGCCATTCCCAGCAACAACCTGGTCACCTTCAACAACTGCAAAACCATCTTCAACAGACTAATCACTTGCACCAGCAGACAAACCACTTTTCCCAGCAAGCAAGTGACATCCACCAGCAACCTAACATTCTTCGGCAACAGTCAAATCATCTTTCCCAGCAGGGTGATCTGCATGCAACTTTCTTGCGGCTAGGACAGAGTCAAGTCCAGTTGCAGAATCATTCCCTCGACGAAGGACTAGAACAGGGCCCTTTACAGGCTGGGAGTATTGACCAGGCACAGCAAGTGCTCGGGCCCAAGGATTCTAATAATGTGGAGGAACAGCAGGCCTTGTTGCAACTTGAAGGAGGGTCAGGCTCTGTGGGAGATATTGTGGAAAGAGAGGCCGACGAACAAGACATTTCTTTGCACTCATCAAACTTGGGCCTCAAGCAACAGCGAAAGATCTATGGCTCACTTGCTACAGTGTTCGCTGCAGCTATATACTGTGAAGCCCAGGAAGGGGATGGGGTTCTTTGCACCCCCCGCGATGGAGACCATCCGCAGAATGGTCGCTATCTCTTTCAAAAGTATGTAGGAAAGATCAGTCAACACATGTGGAGATCATGTTTATTGGGCGCTTTTTCTGCGCTTGATGGAACTTCAACTAGTCGCATCCGTTTCAAAGGTGTACAGGTGCATGTGTTTCAGGGAATACGCTTTCGAGATGTTGCGAATCCAGAAGAGTGCGCCCGGTTTCGACAAGCAGTCTCTCGTGTTACCTTGAAGCCTGGCTTGACAGTGGGAGAACTTGAGCAGGACCTTGCCAGTTTGGCTTCGGCATGGTCTGTGATATACACTTCTCGCGAAAGGCGAATACCCACGCTGCTTCCGATTCGGGCAAATTTGCCTAGCATACCCGCAAGTCTGCACTTCTTTTCCTGTGCCTCCTATTTTTTGAACTCCGTTTGCTTGCCATTTGAATATCCCATGAAACTCTGAAGGTTAAACTTGTACGTTGACTTTTTTTTAGCACAACTTGGTGATTTTCAATTGTGAAGCAGATGTACTAAGAATGAAGATGAAGCTTACGTAATGGAGTTTATTCATTCTGCTGAACTGATTTAATCGAAAGGTTTCTTGCAGACTCTAAACCTGGCCGTGAAGTCAACATGTTGGATTTGTCACAAGCTAACCAAGATTCAACGATAGCGGCATTGTTTGGTGGTGATCGAATGAAACAACAGCCAAACAAAAAACAGAAGCTGCACAGAGCTTTACCTCAGCTTCTTGCCAAAAATTTGGCTGTTGCAAGGTGATTGTTTCACTCAAACCTCTTCCAAGCTCTTTAGTTCTACTTAGCAAATGGATGTTGTAAAGGAGACATGCTATGTGCTTGGTCCCCTTTCGGGAACTTGGAAAAGCAATCACAGTTGCAAATTAAATTAATGAACCTCCAGTCCGTCTGCTGCAAATTTCAAACATCAACTATTAAGGAGTACAAGGTGCCTAATCCTTGTAGAACATATCCTGATTGAACATGAAGCAGGATATGAGTGGTTCTGCTCTTGTGCACAATTGCTATACAGCCATGTAGCTAATTTACTCTTTGGAATAGGAAACAGTGCATACGTTCCAAGAAATAAGAAATAAAACAAGTCAACAGTACTAAACAGAAGCTGGCTGTGAGCCGTCCAGGATAAGTATTCAACAATCGACTACGAGCTTCCCAAAGTCCAGGATATTCACTTAAAAAGGCATATTAATGTATTAAGTGTCTGTACGAAACGCAAGTGGTTGATATTCCTTGACAGTGAACTTTTTGGAAACAATCCGGACAAGTCATCATTAGTTAATGGACCTAAGAATCATACATTCAACTCTTTTTTGCCTTCGAATTGTTGTATTCACTTTTTTTGTCATGGAGAAACATAATTGCTCTTTGTAAAGCAGGTCAATAGCAGGTGGAGAATTCCAAGAAACTTGCTAGCAGAAAATTGATGACATGGGATGCCGCTCTTTCTGACGCAGGGGCGTGGTACCTGCACAGCCAATACGGATTCAATATGGTGTGGGAACTACTGACGATCCCAGGGCTTGGGTTCGGCCTGAGACTGCCCTTGACAAGCCTGCATACCGTCTTGGTCCAAAGCAGGAACAACAGGGGAAGATTCTGGTGTTCCGACTCACAGGGCTTCGAGAAGGCCTAGTCATCAATGGCTTCCACGTTAGCTTTGCCCTGACATCAGGAGGCGGTCCTGTGACTCTCGATGCACAGCTCAAAAGCCTAGCGGTGAACGTCAATGGTAGCACTTCAATCTCTATCGTCTGCTCCATGGCACAGGTAGCACTACGGCCCCTATCTTCGCAGCAAGCCAACATGTCGGGCACTGCGGGAGCATCAGGGCTTGTTGTCCCTGTGAAGGAAGGTATCACATATTTTGTAGAGATAACTGGCGCAACTGCTGTCGGCGCTGCAGCCACTGTATACAATGTAGATGTCACTCTTACTGACTGAAGATATCATGCCAATTGTATCACAATACGTCAACTCCAGGGCACTTAGTTTTGTTATCGAACTCCCACCAGCATTCATGTACATGCACAAGGTAGGCTTAATCCATTTTCAGTCATTGTCTGACCTTTTCTTCCAGCCCCCTCTGTGAGCCAGAGGGAGCTTCCCTTGGCATTTCCCTTGCTGTATAAATATGATTTGAACCTTCGTTCTGACACTGGTTCTTGTGGTACTGCGAGAAGATGTCCAGTTTTGAAATTTTAAAAACTATTATCGCTATAGAGTTTCCCTTTGCGGTATGAAGCCGTGCCGCGTGTCAGAGATGTCCAGATTTGTATCTTTACGGCCAAAACGCATAAGTATTGCAGTTCTCTGTGATTGCACCGCTAACGACGCGAGCGAGCTTGTATATCTCACGGCCCCGAGATATTACATACAGCGGGTGTTCGCTTCATCTACAGTTCAGAATCGTAGCTCACCTCAGCCTGCGGTTGAGGCTCACAACTCCAGCATCGAAATCTGAGGGCAAATAGCGGTGCCGTAGTGTACTGTACAGGTCGGACCATCGGATTAACGATTGGAATGGTATCGAACCATTAGGTCACGGACCATGAGTTGCCAGAAGTTGCCAACCATTGGCATAGGACTATAGATCCGTATGTATCAAACGCGTGTATTAATACACTGTATAATACATGCGTATTATACAACATTTTCAAAATACAGTGTATTTTTAATGTATTTAACGTATTTTTTTTATTTTCGTGGTTAGTTGAACAAAATCTGATTATAATATTGAAATTCCAGCACTTGCCAAGTCACGTCACTTGCCAAACACTCAACACGTGTGACTTGGCACGTACATGTTCGTACACCTATTCCGTATATGATTTCCGTACGGATATATGTTCCGATTGTACGGCTGTTAACAGTTGCGTTAAGGTATTATACAGTGTATAATACAGTATTAATACTGTATTATACATTGTATCGAACCTCAAACTGTATAATACGGATCTATACATAGGACACAGCCAGCCATTGCCAACGGACCATCGGACCAAGACCATCGGATGCCAGTGGTTGCCAACCATTCCAACGGTTGCAAACCATTGGCCTTAACTTTTGCCAAAAGTTACAACCATTAGATTCAATGGTTGGCAACCATTGTCTACAGACATTCTGAACGTTACAAACTCTTTTGCTGAGTTTTTATCGTAATATGCAGGATATTGGTTGAAGTGTGTCGCTACCATGACACAATATTCGACGAGGATTCAAATCATCTATTCTGTGCGCAACATTTTCCGCTTTTTAGGTAATGATTTATAATCATTGCAATGGTTGGAACCGTTGATGGGCGGACTAGTCAACCATTGGCAATCTGGATGGATGGATAATTCAATGATGGATGGATGGTTGGATGCAGAGCGGGGGGATGATATATTGAACTCACGATGGCAAAGCCATCAAACGTACATGAAGGAAATCAACATCGGGAACCAAAGGGAGCGGTCACAATGGACGAAAGGTCAAAGAAAAAGTTGGATGTCAATGATTAACAATCGTTTAATGGTTGCCAACCATTGGCTTAGAACCCAATAACCCTTGCTAATTGTCGCCACCATTGGATGCCAATGGTTGCCAGCCATTGGACGGCCAACCATGCCATGCCATGCCATGCCATGCCATGCAATGGTCCGACATGGGCAACGCCATATCTAGAGCGTACCGTATCGCCAGTGCGGTATGGGCCGTATCGAATAGCGGCTCCATCCCATGTGGTCCCCCCCCTTCCTCCTGCACCACTCTCCCTCAATCCTAACTCCCCCTTCCCTCCCTCCTGCCCTCTCCGCCCTTCAGCCATGTCCGCCACACAAGCGGGCGATGTCCGCGTGGCGCGCATAGCGGAGTCCGTGCGTGCCATCCCTGACTGGCCTATACCCGGTGAGAGCGCTCGCCTGTGCAGGGCACGCTCCTCCATGGCGCCACCTCAGGAAATGGCCCGAGGGAGGATGCTATTGTGCTCGTGTTGCCGTTTTTGGTCTTTGGCGCTCCACCTGCATTCGAACAGGGCATTTTGAAAGTATGCGAGCAACTTTGCGTGTTTGAATGAGCAGGAATTTTGTTTCGCGACATTACCACGCTGTTGCTTGATCCTCAGGCCTTCCGCGACACCATCGATATTTTTGTCGAGCGCTACAAGGACTACGGTCTGACTGCTGTGGCTGGTATGCATAGCCTCTGCACTTGTTTGAGTGGCTGTGGGAAAACATTGGCCTGCATTTCGATCAGGGGATCGTTGTGGTGGCCAATGCAGGGTTGGGGCGCACATGTTTACGGACAAAATAAACGAGTTTGCAGACTGGCGTAATCAAGAAGCAAACATTGTTGACAACTTGGAAGGAATAAAGTAACCGGGGTTTATGTCGACTGTGCTGAAACCACACGTTCGAGGATCTTTGTATATCAGAGTTAATTAAGGGCCATTCAGCGGAGTTGACTCGTAAATCGTAGGATCTATGGATTTGTAATCAGTTGAATCATCAGGTGCAATTTGTGCATCTGGTGTAGCCTAGCCTGCCCGACTCTTCAGCGTTGGGGATTTTGAATTAACACCATTTTCGTAAACTGCTCTCTTTCATACCGGCGATTCTCGAATTGACAGTGGTGCCGCCCAGAAAACAATTAAATGGACCGACGTGTTGCTGAAGTTTGCAATCACGAAGCGCCGTCTGCAAGTTATAGCTACAGTATATTTTCAACTTTACTATGCTTGTTTTTCTCGTAAAAAATAGGCCGTCCTTCTTGGATCTATCTAGTAGACACAGACAAGGTTATACCTTGAGCAGACATTCGGCACTGAGGCGACATCAGTACACTAGTTACCTTCTGTGAACTATTGCATATTTCACAAATCTACCATCGTCTCTCCATAGCATATGTTCATTCAGATGCAATTTGGTCTATTAGAAGCATCTTCATTTTTTTTCTGCAACGCTTATTCTTTATGGCCTCCGTGTGCTGTTGTTCGGCATGCAGGTATAGAAGCACGTGGCTTCATTTTTGGGCCACCGATCGCTTTGGGATTGGGAATCAAGTTTGTCACTCTGCGAAAACCCAAAAAACTTCCCGGTAAGCCTGGTTGTGATATGCCGCACCTTTCGGGGCTCGTATCTGGTTGACTTCCCTTTATGCAGAGGAGTTCTATTGGTCAAATAGATACAGAGGCTGATATACTGCGGATGGATGAGCGAGGGCTGTGGAAGTTGTCCATAAGAGATCATGCGAACCGTTTGCAAGATTATGGACTGTATCTTTTTATGGCCTGTGAAGCAGTTCCTCTTGTAAACCTTTTCACAGCGTATGCCTTTTCTGACCTCCCCCGCTAAACACCAGGCGAGACCATATCCGAGGAGTACGCTTTGGAGTATGGAGTAGATAAGATAGAAATGCACAAAGGTGCTGTAGGGCCTGGAGACAAGGTGTTATTGGTGGACGACCTTGTGGCCACGGGTGGTACATTGGGCGCTGGCATTCGTCTATTGGGTGAGAAGCCGTTTGTGATACGAATGCAATCGCTGTCATGCTGCTGGCATCGCCCTATGCATTCTCTTGCACAACTTGCCCATACAGTTCGACTTGAAGTTCCTGAAGTGCACGCCATCATTTATATCTCAATGCACACTAAGTCTGTATCGTATGCACGCTTGTTGCTCGCTTACCAAGAATTGTAAAATCTGTTCCTACCTTTCCTCCGATATGAGAATGGTTGAGTCAGAAAATGATCCACTGAGCCATAAGGCCTGATCCAAAATTTTCTTTTTGTGTCTCAGCATTTGAAGAGGACACCACGTGCAGCCTTCTTGGATATCAGATATTGCTTGTCTTTGCCATTGCAATGTGTACTGACAGTCAATCTCGTGTCTTTTTGTGGAGCAGAACGAGCGGGGGCTGAGGTGGTAGAGTGTGGCTGTGTTATCGAGCTGCCTGCCCTCAAGGTATTTTCACTCTTTTCCATTGTCGCTTGGAGACCCCTTCCCTCCTTTGCCTTAAGGCCACTGAAGTCCACTGCTCTGGTCCGTACCAATGTTTGGAGGCTTTTCTGTTGCTGCAGGGGCGGGAGAGGTTGGGATCAAAACCACTTTTTGTAGTTCTGGAATTCGACGGTCACTAAGAGATGCCTCAAAAGGACTTGAAGCTGTGCTTACAGCGACCAAAGGGTGACAAGCTTGGCTTTGGAAGGCGTTGGTGTCAACCAAATTGACTGTGGCTAGTTATGAAGTTAATGTTATTATTCTCAGGCTTCATGCGTAATAATAAGCTTCTTAAGCAAACTATGCCCCCACACTCTTGAAATGCGGTTCGTCTCACTCTTCATGTCCGTAGACAGAGCTGATGCTGCTTAGCGGTTTCCAGGCGAAAGGCTGCTTGTGCAGATCCGTGATGATCAAGATCACAATGTGATCAAAGATAAGCGCCGGTCAAGAGATCGAAGGCAGAGTACAACACCAGGAATGAAAATAAGAGATTGTCAAGATGCTTCATCTTGTCAAGATAATTGCAAGTGGCAATCAACGTTGAATCCGATTGCAGCACATGTCCCAGTCGCAACACTGCTCCCCACCCGCAACCTGTACAAAGTCTCGAGTTCATCTGGCTATCTCCATGCCATATGTGATTGGATATAGTGCTGAGATCTGGGCTTCCTGCATCCATCTCACCATACCCGATGTATTTATTATTACAACAAGAGCCCTCGTTTAGCGTACTCCGCCAACAGAATGCCATGCTTGCTTTCTTTGATTCTCCCAACACGCTTTCATTGTTGACTCAGGACGTTGACATGCCTAAATCCCCACCCGAAGTTAGGTCCTGGCAGGGGTGCCGCAGCTGCCCTCGGAAGGGAGCACTTTGTAAGGGTTCAGAATGCCAGCGGAGTCCAGCAACGCCTTCACACTGCGCATAATGCCGATCTGCCCGTTCGGCCATTCCCTCCCCATCCACTCAGTCGCAGGTATCCCATTTTCACAAGAAGGTGCAGCCAAGGAGAAGGCAAGTAGTGGGCATTGCAAAGGATAGAGAGTCAAGAAAAGCAAGCATACCCTTTCAAACCATTTAAAGAGAAACAGAGTTGCTCTAACAAAACTGTGCAGTGTGAAACAGAACTCACAGCCTCCGGCGATTTGCTGTAATGGATGGCCGATGCCTTCATGCGGCCCAACCCGTGCTCCGCGCTTATGCTGCCTTTCTTCTCCGCAGTCCACTCATACACAAACGGCTCAATCTTCGACAAAATCTGCATGGCCAGCTACTTCCAAGTGTGAGCCGAATGCGTTACCCCTTTGAACAATCGTTGGTGCGGTGCATCGATTATGGGATTATGGCACACCCTCTGGAAAGGTTGTCATACAGGTGACAGAGAAGCACCCTATCAGATTGTTTACATTGGCCATCCGAGGGCTCTCCAAGACTCACCTGCTCTGTGTATGAGGCAGCCGACACATTCAGGTGGAGGTTGCCATCACCCAGATGGCCATAGCCGACGACCAGAGCTAAACCGTCTGCAAGCGGGCCAAGTAGTCGAACATTTTTCAAGATTGTGACTTATAGGTCGATGAATTGGGCAGACTTCACACTGTTGAAAGTGTTAGGCTATAACTTCATATTGCTAAGACGACAGGACTCGGAGCCCATGTCCATGTACATGTCCATGCTCATGGTGACCCTAGCGAAGCCTCCCAGGGCCAGCAAGATTACTTAACGGCTCTTGCTCCGGAAAGCGAGACTGGAAACATGAGCACACAAGTAAAACCTCAGACGAGGGACGGCGAAAATAGAGGAAGAGACGAGTGAGGAATCGAAGCACATCAGCATAAGGAACGGAGAAGTGTTGCAGATCGCACCAAGTCGCAGGCGCATTGCTTCAACGAGCTCATAGAGATGGCTGACTGGCACCGAGAGGTCATATTTGTAGACGGCTCCTGCACGTTGTAGGGCCTCCGCCACTCCCTGCAACAGTGCCTCCATTTCAATAAACTCTCATTCTCTCTCTCTCCAAGATACAATATGCATGGCAAGACATTGTAGGAGCGAATTTGGGACAGGCAGAATCCTCATCTTCACCTCACGTATGCGCCAAAGCGCGGCCGCCTGCTTGTGGTCCTGCGCCACTACACCGTCAAGCAGAAGGCCGTCTCCCAGAGCGCTCTCCAAGAAAGCTTCAAGCTTCTCCCTTTTCACCATTCCTTTCCCACGCTCGTCAGTAGCCCTCCAACAACCTGCTACTCCTACTGAGCACTAGAACTTACTATGTCATTAGAAAGGCTAGAGGAGTTTAGAAGAAACACATCAACTGGAAAACTATTAAATAGCTTCAATTCCACGATCAATAACAGATGCAAGTCTGCCAGTCACACACTTTCACAGACGCAAAAGCGCTATCTTATCACCTGTCATGGGCTGCATTGCTGCCAGATGTCTCCAGCAGTAGGTAGAAGGGCGCCTCTGTGTGCGGCAGTGGGTGACGTGTCTCATCCAGATGTTTGACCACCTGCACCCTCTTTCAATAGCTTATTAAAACATCGATACCACCTAATTTAGAGGAGACCAGCGTCTGAATTTCGAAGGAATGGCCGTACCAAGCCTATGGACTGCTGATCCAAAAACTCAAATGCAGAAAGGACCTCGCCAAGCTGCCGCCGTGCCTCCACAAATGCAGCCTGAAACACAGAAAATCAAATCGGCATTCGTCTGTTGACGCGTTCAACAACCGAAATTACGACGTAGACCAAGAGAATAAAAAAAAATTCCTCATCATCAACATTATCGGAGTCAAGATTGGAAAGTCTGGTTCGCAGTCCTGAAGGTAGGCTCAAAGACAAAGCTCTGACCCTGCACAGCACAGCTGGCAGGAGAGGTTACCTGAACAGCAGAATAGTCGCTGCATGCAAGAAAGGCCACGTGGACAGAGGTGGGCCGTGGAGGAGTCAAAATGGCCACCTTGGTAATCACTCCCAGAGTCCCTTCTGCCCCTGCGGCGCCCCCTCCCTTCTGAACTACTCATAATTCTGAGGGGGCTCAAATGACAAGTGCGCAGGTAAAGCCTGGAGGAGGCGCCCACCGATGAAGAGGTCCTTGAGGGCATACCCCGTGTTGTCTTTACGAAGCGCACTAAGCAGGTCCAGCACTCTGCCATCTGAAAGCACCACTTCCACTCCTGCACGTCCCTGCCTCACCTCTCTCATACGTCAAACAAATACAGTCGACTTTACAAGGAAAGAGAGCAGGTCTTTGAATATTAAGGACTAACTGGAAGCACTTTAAAGGCGAATACTTGAGACAAGCACTGTGCAGCCACGATTGGCGACATTAACAGCCGTATCAAGATGCAATCGCCAACTAACCTCACCGACTGGTCTCTCAGTGAGGAAGCTTGACAGCCTTTTACTTTCTAAAAAAGTAAAAATGAAGAGTTTTAGCAGAATTGGCACCGCACCGAGAACAGTTCCATGGAGGGAGCCGTAACGCAGCAGCCTAAGGCCGCCTGCATTTGTGGCAACATTCCCACCAATATGGCAGCTGCCTTTGGCACCCAGATCAAGCGGCATCATAAACCTGCAGGCAGCACGCAGGACCCCAGTGACATGTCATTGAACATTGAATGAAAACTTAAAGCAAACTGAATTCAAATATTCTTTGTGAATTCAAGCTAATAAACCTCATATTTTTTAACGCAAGGAGTCAAGCGGCGTACCCGCGGGCTTGGACGAACTCATTCAGCTGCTCGAGGATGCAGCCAGCCTCACACAGCAGGATGCCGCTCACCTGCAACTTTCCACTGCTCTTATCAGCATCCACCTTCACTATCTTTGTGACATGCGAACTTGGCGTCCGGAGTGCACAAATATGGACACAAGGGCAGGCCTTCAGAGAGCACTCTGACCTCATCAAAAGAAATGATACGATTCATGGTGGAAAGGTTTAGGATAACCTGCAACCCATGTCCTTCCCAAGATTTTTGCACCTCAGCATGGCACATGTCTGAGTCTCAGAAACGAAAAGGAAACTGAAAAACCAAAAAAGGCATATAGCTCAACCAAAAAAAAAAAAAAAAAACAAATAGGTTATTGGAACACTAACTTCCTAAGCAGCCGTACACGACCAGCACTCTAAACACCGTTCAATGGAAGCACAACGATAGGAGCGGATGGTGGCAGGGAGAGGTTCGTCGCAGCTAGACCTCGTCAAACACAGGTACGCTGCCTCCTACAAGGCCAGTATTCCCGCCCTGAGGCACCACAGCCAAATTCCTCTCTGTGCAATACCTCAGAACATTGGACACCTGTGGAAGCATTGAGGAGGCGCAGATGATCAGTGACAGGTTAGACTGAATACTCCACTTACATCAACTAGCTTGATACTTGCTCACAGCCTAGTCCAGATTTTTAAGAGCCAGAACTACTGCTTACAAAAACACTGCCCTTCGGTCCACTACAAAAAAAAAAAGAGGAGATCAACTTGAATATTAACAGCGAACTACACTTTTGTGATTGCCTTGTCACTTCAAACGATGTACAATTAATGGCTTTGCTTTAACAAACTGGATTTGCCTGTACCAACTCACACTCCCCTAGAAACGTGTACATATTGATTTTTTGCTTTTAATGGCACTAATAGAACGATTAAAGCCAAAAACCAAAACAGGAGAATTAAATAACGAGAAATAGTCCTTGGACTACATATCAATATTGTAGATTTTCAGAACTCATTGTTCATGGGGTATTGAGTCCATTATCACGGAGTCCATCATGCAGCTAAACAACATATCCTTGTACACTAAGATACGAGCTGAGTCTATTAATTCATAAATTTCCTCACTTCTAAGAAAATCAAACGGCTAAGGAATGCTACTTGCAAACAGAAAGCCTCACTCATACTGCTTCACCTTAAGGAAAACCACGCGTAACCGCGTTCTCGACATATTCCAATCCACGACAACCCTTTTCCCCCAAGAAATTTGATAGTGTTAGTGCCTCTAGCAGACGTCTCCTCCTTTTCACCATCTGAAATTGACATCAAAGAGGTAAAACACACAGATTGCAAAAAAATCTGAAAAGAGCTAAAAAGCTTAAAACTCCATTAATTAAAACAGAAGTGGTTACATGTCATAAGTTAGGCATATAGCCTTCCTCTATCACCCCTTAAACCTAAATAATAATCCTGAGTTATCCCAACTCCCATCTCCTTTTGTTTGCTTCAGTGTAGTCAAGCCTTGTGGAGGCTAAGTGGAGGAGGTGGGAGGTAGGATAACTCAAGATTTATTATTCAAGTTTAAGGGAAGGGTTTAGGTGATAGAGGAAAGCTGTGTGCCTAACTTACCACGTGTAACCACCTCTACTTTTCTAAATGGAGTTTTAGGCTGCTTAGCGTTTTCCAAAAGTTTTTGCAATGTGCATACTTTATTTCTTTTCATGATGTCATTTAAATGGTGAAAATGAGGGGACGTCTGTAAGGGGCACTAAAACTATCAAAAGCTAGAGGGAGAGCCCTTACCTCCTGAGTGCTCTGTGGTTTTAGGAGCAGCTTGCTCGCTCCAAAATACTTCCCCATCCAATCACGGTTTGCCACTTGAAGAACATCGGGGTCTTGCACAACAGCCGACTCGCCGAGGAGTTCTCTGAATTTTGCAACATCGCTCTCGTTCACCACTCCAAAGCGCGGGTCTCGCTGAAATGCAGCGGCGCCAAAAGTGCGCAGTGCCAAAGGGAACTTCCACTGAGTGCGGTCACAAGAAAAGCTTGCAGGCCGACCAGAAGTTGAAAACTTCTGCAAAGGCAGGTAAGGCGGGTGCATTGAGGAGGGAGAGAAGCCTGAAGGAGGCAGAAACGAGCTCTCCCCTACGCCTGTCCAAGCCACCATTCTGCGCCAGTTGCGCCATGCCTGGCCGCCATGCCTGCTACAATTAAACCGCGAAGTGGCCATAGCAGGCGGCAGCATATCCCTTTCCCTCGGCTCCTTCCCTTTTCACCCGCCTGCCCGCCTCCACATTCAAGCAGCCCGCCCGCCCGGGGGAGTCGGGGCAGCAGCCGGTGGTTGCCACGTGGCCCACCCGGCGTCGGCGCGCGACTTTGGACTTCTGGCGCGGACGCGTGGGATGGGGAGATGCCTGAGGGAGTACAACCATTGGCAAGCAATGGTTGGTTGGCCAGTGGTTGCCGGATCGCGGAGGCGCGAATCGCCGGTTTGAATGACCCGAGCAGAGGAGAGCAGAGGAGAGCAGAGCAGAGGGACCAGCCATTCGAAAAGCTGCCAACCGTTGCCAACAGTACAACCATTGGCAGGCAATGGTTGGTTGGCCAGTGGTTGCCGGGTCGCGGAGGCGCGAATCGCCGGTTTGAATGACCCGAGCAGAGGAGAGCAGAGCAGGGACCAGCCATTCGAATGGCTGCCAACCGTTGCCAACGGTACAACCATTGGCAGGCAATGGTTGGTTGGCCAGTGGTTGCCGGCCCACTGTGCGCGTGCGTGCGCCGCGAGCTGGCCCCGCTGACGGGAAGTGAAGGCAATTGGCTCAATTAAACGCGGTATGTAATTTAATATGCACTCTCCACTCGTGGTGCGATCATACCTAGGCTACTACGCCGGATCCCATCAGAACTCTATATCTAAGCGCCTGTGGGTCGGAAAAGTACTGAGATGGGTGACCTCCCGGGACGTCCCGATGTCGCACCCACGAGCTTTTGTTTCGATTTTGTACGCAATTGGGGGGTTCACGCTTATCCAGTATACGAAAAGTCACTTTTTTCGTGTACTTAAGTCTGAAACCCAATGGTGCGACCCAGTCACCCAATCTGGTGATGTCTTTTCACAAGATTTTCGAAACATGAACCATTATCTCCGACTATCATCGACCATAATGGGTCAAAGCACGGGTACTTGACATATGGTAATATGGTACTATGCGGCTAACCATGTAAACTGAAAATGTGGCATTCATCTCACGATGGCGATGCCATATTGGCCGATGCATGTGGCTGGCATCGCCATCGTGAGATGAATGCCACATTTTCAGTTTACATGGTTAGCCGCATAGTACCATATTACCATATGTCAAGTACCATATTTCCATATGTCAAGTACCAAAAAAAAAAAAAAACCCAAGCGTGACCGATTATGGCCGATGATAGTCGGAGATAATGGTTCATGTTTCGAAAATCTTGTGAAATGACATCACCAGATTGGGTGACTGGGTCGCACCATTGGGTTTCAGACTTAAGTACACGAAAAAAGTGACTTTTCGTATACTGGATAAGCGTGAACCCCCCAATTGCGTACAAAATCGAAATAAAAGCTCGTGGGTGCAACATCGGGACTTCCCGGGAGGTCACCCATCCCAGTAGTATTCCGACCCACAGGCGCTTAGCTGCAGAGTTCTGATGGGATCTGGCGTAGTAGCCTAGGTATGATCGCACCACGAGCGGAGAGTGCATATTAAATTACATAGCGCGTTTAATTGAGCCAATTGCCTTCACTTCCCGTCAGCGGGGCCAGCTCGCGGCGCACGCACGCGCACAGTGGCCCGGCAACCACTGGCCAACCAACCATTGCCTGCCAATGGTTGTACTGTTGGCAACGGTTGGCAGCCATTCGAATGGCTGGTCCCTGCTCTGCTCTCCTCTGCTCGGGTCATTCAAACCGGCGATTCGCGCCTCCGCGACCCGGCAACCACAGGCCAACCAACCATTGCCTGCCAATGGTTGTACTGTTGGCAACGGTTGGCAGCTTTTCGAATGGCTGGTCCCTCTGCTCTGCTCTCCTCTGCTCTCCTCTGCTCGGGTCATTCAAACCGGCGATTCGCGCCTCCGCGATCCGGCAACCACTGGCCAACCAACCATTGCCTGCCAATGGTTGTACTGTTGGCAACGGTTGGCAGCTATTCGAATGGCTGGTCCCTCTGCTCTGCTCTCCTCTGCTCGGGTCCTTCAAACCGGCGATTCGCGCCTCCCCGCGACCGCGAGGCGAGGCGAGGCGCAGGGCGCTCCTCTCCTCTCCTCTCGCGCTCTCGGGACTGAGGGAGCGCGAGCGAGGCTGCTCTGCGGGGGGGGCGGCATGAGGAAAGGGGGGAGCGCTTCAGGGGAGCCGGCCGTGCCAGAGAGGCAGAGGATCTGGCGGTTCTCCAGCGATGGAGGGGAGAACACCGGAGAGAACAGCAGGAGACGAGGAAGGGAAGACTCGGAGGAACATGGCACAGCAAAGAGGTTACGAAGCATGAGTAGGTAGGCGAATTCCTGCATTTTTGCTGCAGCATCACGCTGCCAGATGGCATTCTCTACCGCCTCTAATACGTAGCCAACCGATGATTGCTGTTCGACCTTCATTCAACTTTAAAGGATTCGACGTTGAGTTCTAGGGCATGAGATAGCCCGTTTATTCTTGTAGCAAGTTTGAATTGTTTTTAGGAGGCGCTTCTGATTGTTTTTGGATTCTACAACATGAATAATGCTTTAAAGCTTGTGCCGTGGGCGAACTCAATCCCAAAATTGGTGTGCGTGCAGGGGTGAGGATGATTACCTGCCAGGCAATATCCTTTCCATCGAATTGAGGAACTTCATGACTTATGACTATATTCAGGCGGTTCCAGGGCCTCGGCTCAACCTGGTCATAGGGCCTAATGGAACGGGCAAGAGTTCATTGGTCTGCGCTATCTGCATTGGCCTCGCTGGGGAGCCAAAAGTGAGTCAAGGCGGTGAGAGGGGTGGAGGAGGGAAGTAGAAAAAATGAGAGCAGTCAGCCGTGGCTCTGCCATTGCAATCCAAAATCACAATTGACAGGCCAGTTAATTCATTTAATGCAGTGGAGGAAGAGCCGTTCTACTTTGTGCCAAGTATGACACCATTGGTGGTCATAAGGTGGCTCGTTGTCAAGCATTGGCTTTTGACGTTTGACTGCGACGTATTGCAACCATTATCACGGTTAGTATTGCGACTCATTATATGTGGTATTTTTCAGCTGTTAGGAAGGGCCACGAATATCGGTGACTACGTCCAAAGAGGCCACGAAAAAGGAAGGATAAAGATTACCTTGCGTGGACAGTCCCAACATGAGCACATTGAGATAATCAGAGAGATAACGACAAACAACAAAACCGAATGGATCGTGGATGGTGAGTTACAGTCCAAACTCAAAAAATATAAATTCATTATCGCCTTTTTATAATTGAAACCTCATTTTCTTATTATCATTTGGCGCAGGGAAGCCGTCTAGGAAGGAGGATGTGAAACAGCTCATTCACACCTTTAATATTCAGGTCGGGAATTTGACACAGGTGAGTATTCAGTCTTAGTCGCCTCTCCTGCCCCCGCCCCCCCCCCCCCCTTCTTTTTTTTCTCATTTAACGATTGTTTTCCTTGTTCGTTTATTATCAATGCAACGTAGTCAGCTCAAAGAACATCTCAATTTACTTCTGCCTACTGCGTTTGGTGCTTTAGCTTACTTTGCTCTTTCTGCCATGTTGCGTTCAGTTCCTTCCCCAAGATAAAGTGTGCGAGTTTGCAAAATTATCTTCGACAGAACTACTGGTGGAAACTGAGAAAGCAGTGGGAGACCCTGAGCTTCATCAGCAGCATATGTCCCTCATAGAGAAGCAGGACAGTCTATCAATACTTGAGACGGTAGGTATATGAATGCCAAAGTCAACAACTTGCAATTTTCCTGTCAGTCAGCATTTACGAAATCATCATCATTTCTTCAGCCTTGAAAACTTGTGAAGTTTGTGTTGGGCATTTACGATATTCCATGATTTTTTGGTTTAAGTCCAAGGAATATATTATCCTAACAATGGTCACTTACCTTAATTCGTGGTATAAAAAATTTTGGAGTCCGTTTCTTATAATCAACATGTTGTCTGCCTGCTGGTGGCAGACAGTCAAACAACACGAAGAAACCCTGCATCATCTCAAGACAGAGAATTCCAATCTGGAGAAGGATGTTGAGCGCATGCAAAAGCGTGGTGAATTGCTGAAAAAGGTCAGCGAAATTTCCGTTTGGGTTTGTTTTGCTACAGTGTTGTGTTGTTGTCCAGACAACTCAATTCTAGATTTCATTTGTCGAGTCATACAGGATGAATTTGGTACCCTCACACCTTCACAGCGCTACATCTGTTCAAGCAAATGCTTGTCACGTTTTGTATTTTCAGGCCAAGATAATGAAGATGAAAGAGCCTTGGTTGAAGTATGAAAAGGTGAAGGTGGAGTATTTAGAAATCCAGGAGCAAGCAAAGGAGGCAAAGAATGAGATAAGCGAAGCACACGCGCAATTTTTAGCGTCACAAGCTCCATTTTTGTAAGTATTTGTTTCAACTCTTCATTTGACAACGTGAGTGATGGAAGGTTTGAACCATGTGAGTACCTGGCCTTGTGTTTCTTCTATTTCCGCTTTTCATTCCATACGTTGCTACTTATTTATGTCCTAATCTTGATGAACTCAATAAGGGGGCTTTGGTTGCTGTCACTCTCTAATTTATAATGTCTTTGCCATGCTCTTGCACCACCATCAATCAATTGTTGACTCAATCTTAATATTGGACTCTGATTTGTGCTATTTTTTTCTGAGCTTTTTTTTTTTGAATGGATGGTGAGGCTAAGGAAAGAGGAACTGGTCCATTATTCTTGAAAAGGTTTTGAAGCAACTGGTCCATTATTCTCCAAAACCTTTAAAAGCAACTTAAAGCAACTTAAACTTTCAAAGCAACTCAACATCAACAACATCCTCCAACTTAACATTTACGCCTGTAAGGTTTTGCTGCATATGCACTGCTGCAGGAAGGCGAAAGACAAGTTGTTTGCTGCCATTGCTGAAGTCAGCAAAATCAACGCAGAGCTTACATCACAAAAGGAATATCGTACCAAGCTGACAGCTGAAGAAGATGAGCTGGTTAGCATAACAGTTAACCTCTATTAAGTTCCATTGCTGAGGTGGACTGGGAGGGAGGAGGCTACCTGCGTGGTCATTAGTGCAAATGTGGATCAGTAACTTCAACAGGTTTTTCTTTACGTGTGGTCACAGGCTAGCAGGGTTCAAACAGTAGAATCGGAGATCGAATCGCTCGATCGTCAAGCTGGAGAGCACCAATCAAAAATCAGGCGTGCAAAACAACAGTATGAGGCAGTATTGGAGGAGTTGAACAACTACGTTGTGCCTGAGGCTCCGATTGCATCGCAAGTATGGCTTGTGTTTCAAAGCCTTCAACTAGATGGACGCTCTTTCCTGTTCTTTTGAAGCGAATCATTTACCTTTCCCCAAATGTTTGAACTCATGTTACCATAGTTGTTGTGCAGTATGCTTTGGAGATATGAAATTTCCAGACGACAGGCATCATGTATTCTAGCCTATTGTTTGAAGAAGAATTTATTGAGTCCAAGCTGCACCTTAATTGACATTCTTTATGTGGTTTTTGAGAACATGGCAGGAGAGCATGGACCAAGAACTAAACAACCTGAGAGATGCTGCCGATGATATGGAAAACAAGAAAAGGAGCCTTCGCCATGCTATTGGCACTAAGGCGGAGGAACTCAAACGCTGCAGAGACAGGTGTGCATTTTTCTGGTTTGGTTGTTTAGAAAATTTGCCTTCCCTTCGTTTTTTTGTATGGACCAGTGAAGGACGGTGAGGGGATTAGATGAGAAATGATTGAGAAATGCCACGCCCACCATTCGAAGAATTAAGCGCCTTGGGAAAATTGCCCATACTTTGCTCGATCAAACTTGCAACTTGCGAGGAGATTGGTTAACCTTAGTGTGTGGTTACGTCCGATTTGTACTGGATGTTTATTTGTGATTATGAATTAAGTTCTATTTCTAGAGTTGAAACTAGTAAACTAGTACTTTAGATTGCCATCCATCCTGAGCATCAGTCGTCAAAAAGGGAATTTCTGTGTCAGATGTGCACGACCTCGTGTAGCGTTTATTCAGAGTTGTCCAACTGTGTATCTACAGCTACCTAGATTTGTTCGACCGATCTATTCTTTGTTACCTGAGAGGATTTACTAAAGGAAGACGTAGGAGCAGCACACAACTTACAGTATTGTGTTCAGGGAGTCAGGCTGATATTGTGAGGACAAATCATTTCTTAAATGAGCTGTAGAATGTACTCTAGTAGGCTGCCTTTGGTGAAGTTTCCATAAATTGACTCTGCTGAAATGGCGTTGATGGATGCTCGTGATTTTGCAGGTTGAATGAAGCTGAAAGCTTGAAGAGCAGAGTGCTACAGGCACTAGTAAACGAGGGCAATGACACAAAACTTCAGGATGCCTTGAATTGGTTGAAGGAGAACAGGGGTATGCTGAAAGAACAAGTTTTTGGGCCTGTGGCGATTGAGGTCAGTCACTTCCTCGTGGTTTCGATGGTACTGTGCTCTGTGCAGTAGCTGCCATATGCCCTCAGTTCCTTCCAAAGCTGTTGGATTGTAAACCGTTATCAAATCTGAAATTCTGTACCCTGAAGGTTTCCGGCTTGCTGATTGACCGATTGTGATGATCAATCCAGTTACAATTTGCGTTAACAGATCCTTAGCCTTTCAGGGCTGTTTTGATGAAGGCCACTACAAGTAACTGTCTTGTGAGCTGTCTATTTCCTAAGGTTTGCAAGTGATTGATCTGAATCAATGACTCAACCTTATGCCTAGGTCAGTAAGGCAGGCAGGTATTTTAGCCAAGGCATTCAGCCTCTCAGTTTTGCACCACATAGAAGAGATCATTCACGTGCCACAAATCGCTGGAGGTGTCTGGGTAGGTTCACATTCCTGACTCCCAGCACGCGCAATTCCTGGAGAATCATGTTCCGCGGTGGGCTTGGCAGGTATACTCTGATTTTCATTGTTGGAATTCCAGATGACTGAGATTCTTTTTGGTTACTCTATCGAGGAAACAGCACCTCTGACGATACACCTGAACAAGTTACGGTAGTATGAGTTACGTATGTTCATGTAATGTTGGAACTAACACGCGGTCCTACTTATACTTATGAAGAGATGGAGAGATTCACACTTCTTGGCATATTGCTGATGCACGCTTGTGTTTCTCAACCAGGCCTTTATTACCACTTGTGAGGAGGATCGTGATTTGCTTGCCAAGAACGTCGAAGCAAATGTTGTGAACTATAAGGCTCAAGGGAAACATAACTCTCGGAGTATCACAGATGAGGTAGGTTCGAGTGTAAAGTCGGGCTACTCGGGCTTCTCTCACCTCTTCTTCTTCTCGGGCTTTCTCTTCTTTCTACTTCAAACATCATGTGTCTTGTTAAGTCAGCAAAACCTTGCTCGTTTGAATGCTCATCTCCTGACTGAAAATGTGACATTCAGGAACGAGCTCTGGGGGTAACGCATACCCTCGATCAGGTGTTTGAGGCCCACGAGATTGTGAAGTCCATGCTATGCAGCACATCAGCACTTGAAAAATCAGTAAGAAACCCACCGCTTTCCCAGCTCAGCATATCAGTTTGTGCTGTTTGGTTGGAGTGGAGTGTTGGCCTTCTTATGCGGCCCATCGTCCACTCGACTCATTTTCTGTGAGAGATGTCGGGCTCGGCTCGTTGCAGTTTATCGGCACAGCGGTCGCTGAAAGGAACGCGCAAGCGCTCGCGGATTTAGGGATACCGGATCTGTGGACTCCCGCGGTGCATTTTCGGTGGTCGAGATCCGATTACCACAACTACAAGATTGGGATTTCGCATGCAGTGCGGCAGTGTCGTATCTTTTCCAGAGGTGAGATTTTCCTCGTGCAGCGCCATGTGTTCGCGAGGATTTACGTTTCTTTCGTATCATCTTGTATCCGAAATGGCAAAAGTTTTCATTTTCATGGCGTTTGCAGTCACTCTGTCGGCATCTGTGGGTTTCTACTTCTCGCCCTACCATGGATTGGCAGTCATGTTAGGAGGCGTAAAGCAACCTGGAACTGAAAAACATGCTGCTCCAATTGAGCCTCCTTGTCTTCTTTGTCCTCGTATTATTTGTCTGTTGCAGGAATTGCGGCAGAAGAAATTGCGCAGATTCAGCGGTTAGGCGCACAGCTGGATCAAGAGCTGCGCGAGATGGATGAAGAGATCAAAAGTTTGAGTGCACAGCTCAGCGAAAAGCAGCTCACGATCAGGAAGCTTGAAGATGAGAGGGTATGTCATAGTCCACACATGTATGGCACGGAAGGAAATCTTCTGAGCCTAACCCTGCCAAGCGTTGCTACTCTCGACATGACAATCTTACATTCGCATCTTTTTTCCTGGCAACCTTTCGTTGACCAAAAACGTGATGTTCTCAAAAATTTTGAATCTGCTTGTGTGATGGAATTTTTTTCTACGATGTGAAATGAACTGTCTCTGACATTAAGAACTTGGAACTTGTTCAATCGAAAGATTGCTGAAGGCTTGTTGAGAATAGCTGAACAAGACTTAGGAAGTGTGTCCGTGCTGAAAAATTAGATAAGGGAACAACTAAAAGGTTGGATGTGACTGCATGGGAGAGTACTGAGAATTCGCGTGTGGTTGCGTGCAAGGGTTGCAGTTGAACTTGAGCAGAAAATTTGCTGCTGCCAAAAAGGGCATTAAGGAGCTTGAAGCAAAAGTTGGTAAGTACACATAGTGCTTATTGGAAGAGTTTTTTTTCATCTAGTATTCAGAATTGCAGTTGATAGCCATTTCCTTGAACAAGATTTGGCGGATTTTGCTTGTTTTTCAAGTCGAATGGATTGTTTGATATGGGTATTGCGTAAGGTCTTTCTTCGAACAAGCCATAGCGTTGGATTGCACATATCCTCATTTAGGTCAATTTCTGTTTTGCATACAGAGAGAATGAAGAATATGGTGGAAAATCTCCAAAATGCCAACGATCCTACGTTGGCTCAGGACAAGCTTAGAAACGTTATCAAGAGCCTCAATCTGCAGCGTGTGAAGAAAACTCTAGGAATGCAGGTCAGTGGATTGCAACATATCAATTCCCTTCATTTTGTATCGGCTCCTTTTTCAGGACTGTTGGGCTGAAATGTGTTGATTTGGTGGTCTAGACCTAACCCTTCCCTTGCCGCTCTCATGCTTCGTCAAGTTGTGGCCAATGCAGAGACAACTTGTCGATATTGGAAACAAACAAAAGCAATTGGCTCTCGCGGAACTGGCAAAGGTTGAATTTGCAGCCAAGGTGAGTTTATCAAATGCTGATGGTGTTTCTCCAGAAAGGCTACAATATGGGTCTGTGTTAAGCAAAGCCATGTTGATTGAAACTCGTTGCGCGTGTCCTGCAGGTGGGCGAGCTGGAAGGCCTCTACAAGTTGAAAGAAGAGGAATTCAAGGCTCGCCAAAAGCGATGTGAAGAATGTGAGCTGAACTGCAATATCCCATCGTTTGCTGAAAGAAAGGCTGACCCTTAATCTTCGGAGCTGCTTAACCGCCGGTACTGATCATAGACCACTGTGTTACGTATTGGCTCCCAGTTGAAGTCGAATATGCGCGTCTAAAACAGGAGCTTCGCCGAGCACTCGATGAAGGCAACAAAGTGGTTGATTTAAGAAATAGACCGGATGTTCAAGAGCTTTTTAAAACTGTAAGCCCCACATGCGACAGGCTGCATGCTGTGCATGTTGCTGCTCGTTCCAATAGCAGTTAGGAATGGTTCACATTTCTGGAGTGAAGCGAAAGCAATTGTTTCTGCCCTTGTTTGGGAACATTTCTCAGTCATGACGGTTCTAGGTTGATTGAAAATGCTCATACGTCAATGTTTTCTGCTCACAACAATCGCAATGGTGTTCTGAAACGTCATGCATTCACAACGTGGCTAATATTTTATGCAGTTTTTGGTCGCTTCTCCTCTCCAGGCTTGCAAGCACATTGTAATCATTGCTGGTGCTATTTGCAGATTCCTGACACTTTGGAGGACCTGCAAGCGGCCATCCGGGAAGTTGTGGAGGAAGCCAACGCAATCCTTTGTCGGAATCCGCAGGTGGTGGAGGAGTACGAAAGGAGGCAGACTCAGGTAACCCACGCTTGCAGGCTACAGAGCCTCATCATCATGATCTCAGCAATAAGCTGTCTTAATCATGAACGTAATTATTGGTATGTGCTCTTCTGGAAGCAGTTATCCTTTACCTTCAGGTACCCAAACCAAGCGTTTCTAAGTCTTGAGGCAGGGGAAAAGTTGAGTTGGGTGGATAGTTGACACACAATGCCCACGCTGTAGTTTTACTGAAGGATTCAAAGATTGCCTTTGGGAAAGGGGTGGCGCACTTGTCTTGTTGAAGCGTTCTCCACAAGAATTCTGTAACTTTGTTCAGCGTCATCCCGTATAACCGGGTCTAGTTCTGTGCGCTCAGTGCTTCATAGTTAAATTCACAAGCTCGCCTTCCATCCTTGCTCAACTGAAAGTCACTTTTTGGCATTTGCTGGATGGGTGGGCTGCGTAGATCAATGACCTAGAGGAAAAGCTCGACGCGGAGAGATCTGATCTGGAGAAGATTAGGGTGGACATCGAATCAATCAAGGTACTCCCGAATCGGTTACTCAATGCACCTTCCGAGCCGGAACCCTCTTCACGACTAGTCGGACACCTAGCAATGTAGCCCACGCATCTTGATGTGCAGTGTTTCAACCACTCTTCGCAGGACTGCCTTCCTCTCGATTGCAGTTTCCCCCTCCCTTTGAGTGCTCGGCCTGTTGACCGCAGAGTGCGTGGCTCCACCGCCTGCGAGGGCTTGTGCGCACAATCGACGAGGCCTTCAGTCGGAACTTTGCGCAGATGGCGGTGGCAGGGGAAGTGAGCCTTGGTAAGGGCAGCTCGCCTTCCCCCTTCGTGCAGTGGGCAGTATTTGATTTGTATTTGCTGGGTTCACCTTTTCATTCGTATGTCTTTCTCTCTCTCTCTCTCTCTCTCTCTCTTTCTCTCTCTCGGTCTCTGTCTGTCTGTCTGTCTGTCTCTCTCTAAGTGTTCTGATAGTTGGAGGTCCAACAAAAATTACTGTTCGAGCAAGACGAACTAGTTTTACGAAATAAAAACCTCAACCTCAATTGGTAATGGACATGATGAACAGTGCTGCTCATTCTCTATGGTTGGTCCCTGAAGTGACAAAGCTAACCAGTTCTGAGTATCCCTATCTGAAGGCCCACGATAGAAGGCCACTTCAACTGATGGGTTCATTTTCTAATGTGATGCTGCAGAAGAGCATGATTCGGATTTTGCCAATTACGGAATCCTCATCAAAGTGAAATTCAGGTATCTGTCTTCTTGCCACCGCTAATCTTTGCATCTTTTCACAATGTCTCAAACCCCTAGGCATCTGACAAGAGGAAGAGGTGCATTGCCCACTTGCTTCACTTGGACTCAAACAACAAGGAAGACAGTATGTTTGTATTCTTAAATTGGTTTAGGTGTATCGGTGTCTTCTGTATTTCTGGATTGATTTATCTTCATATCGGTGCTTATATTGTACTCCTGTAGAAATGGAGAAGAATTTTGCCATGCTATGCTTTAAGATTCACAAGTTTTCCAATATTTGAAAACACGAAGTTGCAAAAAAGAAAAAACTTGTATGTCTTGTTCAGTTGGAACACTATAGTCGTGCACGAGAGTTACTGGTTAAGCCACATACATGGGAAGCTGAGGTCCTTTGATGTAACCTTTTCAAACATTTCACCGGTGGGGATATGCAGAGAGGCTGGGCAACTGCAAATCCTCAGCGCGCAGCATCAGTCAGGAGGGGTAAAGCGCCCTTATCCTGCCACTCATGATGGCTGCAAAAAAATCAGACCTTTTTTGTCTCTAGGATCATCTCTTGCAAAACCCTGATGTCCATATATGCTAGGAAGGTGTAGGATGTCTTTCTTTATGCGCCATTTGAACTTCGAGGCTTGCGAGTTTCCTTCATTTCTTCTTCTTAATGCATGTTTTTTTGGGGAAGGGTGATGTAATGTATGCGAACTCTTCCATCATCATCGTCCTCGCCCATTAACATCCTTTGTTGCCAGCTGCATAGGATCTTTCTCTCCATCAATTGCAAATGACAGCTTCTCGTCTGTCCAGGATCCATTCTGTCACCCGCATGTGGTCGTATTCGTCGACGTACTTTTTCTGATCAAATGAACTGATTGAGCAAACATGAATGATGCAGGAGCGTTCTGTAGCAACAATTTTGTACCTTGTGGCTCTCCAAGCTATCACGCACTGTCCATTTCGTGTAGTCGATGAGATTAACCAGGGTGAGTGCTTTTTGTTCGTCGGTTCTATGCCCACTGCTGTAGGAATCTGTACTTGATTGTGTTGCTTTGTCCACTTCTATCCTCTCACGAACTGTATTGGCGATGCGTCTGCAGGTATGGATCCGAGCAATGAACGCAAAATGTTTCAGCAGCTCGTGCGTGCAGCCAGCCTTCCAAACACTCCGCAGTAAGTAGTCTGATGCACTCTCTCTCTTCACTTCATTTCTATTCGAATACCCTTGTGGGAAAAGTTGTTCCTTGGCACAGTTGACTATTGGCGTAATGTCACGTGCTGGTCCTCCCATCCTTAAACGTATATCTGATTATAAGAGGCTGCAGCAGAGTCACAAAGCTGGTAGACAAGAAGGGTTCCCTGAAACCCTCGGTGTGAGATCCATATGGGAGAGATATTTGCATCCTGAGAAGGCTTGTGGGGTACCCGAATACTAGTGTGTTGTGTTGTGAAGCCCCTTCTGCTCCATGTATATTGCTATGCTTTTCAGTGGGGCAGTCCTGTGAGCTTTTTGTGCTCTTCGGAGTTTGGTCTGTATATATTGTAGAGCAGACATGCTTTTATCCTAACAAGTTTCACAGAGCTTGTCTGCTGATGCCTGCTAACGCTGATGTTGACTTTGTCCAGGTGCTTTCTGCTGACTCCGAAACTTCTGTCGGATCTCGACTATGGCACTGCCTGCACCGTTTTGAACATTATGAATGGCCCGTACATTTCGCCTGTAGCAGACAGCAGTGAGCTCTTTGTCACTCTCCTATTGGTTGTTCTGTCTGCTACACCTCCCATCGGCTGTATGGGAGTCACATTGCAATGTTTTGTTTGGCCTTCTCTTGATGAATGCGTACCTTTACTCTTGTTCATTCCTTTGAATAATCAGCCGACACGGTCTCAAGAATTTCCTTCCGGGGGCTAATTTCCTATATGAGACTTGTTTCGGTCGTTTTCTCTCCGATGGACGCGTCCTCAAGGGCCATATCTTCACTCTATTACTGCTCAAAACGAAATCTGGGATGACCCATTGCCCTTCATGTTGAGTCCATGCTGTAGCTCATCAATTCACTCACTCTCTGTTTCGATGGGAGGGGTTTGCAGCTTTTAAGATTGGCACGCCCTTGATGTCGGCTATAGAAGCACTTTGTGCCACGTCAGCAGACTGACGTGGCAAGTGGCGTACGCGGCTGATTTTCATAACGCTGTTTCTGTACATAGTGTGGACATCACTTGTGGATCTGAATTGTATGGGCCTGAAGTTCCTTTACAACAATAAAGGTAACAGCAGCAGCTTCAATGGCTGGGAAGCTATCCGGGAATCTTATTGGACGGCGACCTCATAAAGAGAGGCGGCCTTACTCGTCCCTTGGAGCACTTAATGGTTTGGCTACTTGCCAGAAATCGGTTGGATTTGGAAGCAGGGTCTGAACTCAACACAGGCATTGGAGGAGCTTGTTGTCGTCATATGGTATCTGCAGTTCCTGTTTTACAATGACTGCGGCCCCCTTTGTTGCAAGGGCAGGGCTGCGAAGCCGCAGTCCAACCAGTGCGTGTGTGTCCATAAGATGGCGCAGCGAAGGGACCGTTGGATCAATGAATGATATTTGAACGATCCACTTTTTATACAGATGATTCATGCTCTCCCTTTCTTCATACTTTACAAGCTTTGTACATCCTCCTGTACATTGGCCAAGGTCGGACCTGTTAAAAGCAGAAACCAGTATGCAGTTTCGGCCAACTTGACCTAAAAAAACTTAAGGCCCTCCCATCACTCCGGCAGCACTGCTCTCACTGTACAACATGAACATGCGTTCCGCTGCAGGTCTGGCTAAACCCTCCATCCGATCATACAACCGGGAAGGGACAAAATCATAGCTATGTACTATAGGTCGTTTTCCCCTGCAGGGGCTGTGGCATGCTAAGACCCATGCCCATCATTGACTTCCATCACCATCTTGTGGCAGTCTGAAAGAACGCTTACACGAACCTCTTAACATAAATGAAACTGTCCTGGCATGGAGGGCGGAGTGTCGGGAGCCTCCCAGTTCCTGCCAAAAGCCTCTCTCAGTAGAGGCAGATTGGAAGGCTCACGCGCTGCCACCCGTCCCTACCTGAGAGGCTGAATCGTCCAGTCCTGCCAGGAGCCACATCACGACGCCCTGTTCTCAGGGAGTGAGAGCACTTGTAGAGGTAGACAGGAGACTGGAAGCTTCACAGCTGCTTCTCATCCTTGACCCGCCCTCCAGCTGCTTCTCGGCTAACTGGGCCACTTCTCAGAGGAAACTTAAGTCGTTGTTGTAAAGGGGCACAGTCTCTGAATTTTTGAATTTATTCATTCAACAAAAATGACGTTACAGCAATGCTCTGAAAGCGTTGATGTTTCAACACTATCTCACAGGGCAATGTACAGAAGCAATTTTCAAGCTGCATAGGGGGCAGGCTGCAGAGGCCCTACTTGGCGCTGCCGGAGCAGCTTGAGGGGCACCTCCAGGTCTGCCGCCAGGCTGCTGATGGAGCGGCTTGCATACTGTGCCCCTGCGCCGCCATTGCCCGCCCCGAGGACCTCTGCCCGGCTGCGCTGCCGGAGAAGGGCAGCCTGCAAGAACTGCAGCTTGGCCTCCAAGGGCGCCTGCCCTGCTCTCTCGTCCGCCACTTGATCATGGCCCAGCAACAGATCCTGCCAAAACGACAAGAAGCTCCACACGACGGGCATCAGTTAAATCATTCAGCGGTGCCACAAATCTGGGAGAAACCTGGCCCTTTTCCTGAGAAGCAAAACTCATCTCGGTCCCTACTAATGCACTGAGTTGCAGTTCTACGTCGCCAATAGCACAGCCCACCTGGAAAAGCGCCGGGAAGGTGGTTAGCAGTGAGCGCGGAAACATGGCTCCAAGGTGTACGGATCCCACTCCCAACGCCAGGGTTACCCCCACCATGCGCAGCAGCAGCATGTAGCTGTGCACCCTCTCGCTCGCCGGTGCGCGTAGCCGAAAGTCCGCCACGGCATCGCGGCAGGGCCCGTCGTGGAGGCCCAATTGGTCCTCGAGGTACGCGGCGCCGCCCTCCCCCGTCAGCCCCGCCTCCGCCAATGCGGCGCAGTCAAAAAGCAGCGCGAGAAGCTGCTCACAGGCGGCAACAGCGTCTGCCGCTGCGGAGGCTGTGGGGCCCGCCAGCCCTGCACGCACAATTCTACTGCTAATGTCAGGGTTTGCTATGCTATTCCCTCCTCCCTAGGGAGGTTTGAAGGGCTTTAAGTTTGCTTTCAGTCACCGCTTGTCATGCTCCCGCTACGTGGGAGTAGGTTTACTTGCTGGAGTTCTCGGCGATCGAGGCTCAGGGTGGTATTATCTACTCTGTGTTCAAAGTCTGCAGGCGGACATCCTGCTCATGCTATGGCTGTTTGCAGCGGTTTCCTTATTTGCCGCCCATTCTGCTTTAAAGAAGAAACCTGTATGCGATGTTGCCAAATAAGTCTAATTCATTCAATAAACTCAACTACTTACCGAGTGCCTCTGCACACTCCTCGTCTGTAGGTGCTCGGCCCAAACGCTCCACCAATGTTACTATGGATGCTGCCCGAGGCCCCACAAGGGAAGCCCACACAGAGGATGCGATTCCCCCTTTGAGGCCGAGTGTAGAGATCTGAGCCATGTGCTCCTGCGCGTGGAGGAGGAGCTCTCTCCCTCCTTCTGCAGGAGCACTCGCCCACTGCCTGCAGAGCTCAAGCGAGCAATGTGCTGCGAGGATGTCAGCCTGACAGCTGCCTGGAAATCGCTGCATCACCTGCTTCAGAAGCATTCCTACTGCTTCTCTTCTCCTTTTCCCAGAGTCTGCTGCTTTGACTGCATGCTCTCCAGCCGCAGCTTCCTCTCCTCCACGCCCTGCATTCTCCTCCTTGCCATCATCAGGGTTGAGCACTCGGTTGGCCCCCCGGAGGGCTGATGGGGAAGGGGAGATAAGGAGCTGCAGGCGAGCAGCCCAGGGAGCTGCAGGGAAGGAGGGAGTCTCTGCAGCGGAGGGCAGACGGCGGGAGGGAGGAGGGTAGCCGCGCAGCTCTGCTTCGTGCACTGTTCGGCGCACAGCGCGGCCAAGCCAAAAAGCATCCTCCGCCTGCCTGCCGATTTTTCTCCATTGCTCAGCTCCTTCCTGCCATTCCATCCCCAAAGCCAACTCAGCCCTCCAAGGATGGTATCCAGTTTGCATGCGCTGCAATCCTGCTGCAAAGCCTGCGATTCCATGGCGTTCAAACGGGAGAGCTTACCTCAAGCCATGCCAACTCTTCATCCGCAACATTCCATATGTTGCGTTGTCCACCATTTTCCTCCTCTTCCGCGGCATAATAGTCGGTTCGCAGAGCTGCTTGCTCTGCATCTGCAGCCATTGAGCACACCCTCGCAAGCAGCAGTACTGACCCTGTTGCAGGACTGCGATGACACCACTCGAAGAAAACCGGATACCTCCCTCCTTTGAGAATGTCGCCAGCCGGCCCTCCCCCTGTTGGAGCCCATCTCACGCCTTCAGCAGCCCTATTACTGCCACCACCTCTCCTACCTTCTAACGTTGTCTCTCCCCAGAAGCACCCCATGAATGGAAGTAAGTCAAGCCAAAGAGAAGGGTCAACACCCAGCAACTCCTCCAAGGCTGCTTTTGAATACCAACTGAGGAAGAGATGCTGCCACTCTCTGCCTGGGAGAGGGAGGGCGGCCATGGCCTTGAGGGTGCGTCCTGCAGCCTCCTGCCCTTCAAGCAGACCCGTGAAAAGTGCTCCTCCCACAGCCGATAGAAGCCGTAAGCTGTCGTCACCCTCTCCCCCTCCCTTAATGCCTCCAACTGAACTGGACGCTAATGCTGCCTCCCCTCCCAGAATCAATTTCAGCCCTTTCATGGAGCCTTTCCCTTGTCTGTTTTGTACACCTACAGAAGGAGGCACAACGCTGGGGTTCCATATGAAGGCACGCAAAAAGTCTCCGCAGGTAGGCAGAGGCATTGGTGCTCTACAACCCCCCTCCCTCTGCTTCTCCCCTTCATCTTTTACCTCTCCTACGTCCAACCAGGAGCGCAGGTCAGCTCCGGGCTCCCATGTGCGGCTAATTCCCCCCTTACTTCCCCCATGTAGGCCTTCCTCTTTAGTCTTTACTTTGGTCGTAGCAAAGACGCCAACAGATTTTGGAATGCCTTTCAGTTTCAGCTTCTGGTAAGGCCCCCCATCAACGACTACATTGCCCTTTTTCTCAGCTTGAGAAGAGTCCGAAAGGTCAGATTCCAGTGACCGGCTTCCGCCAAACTGCTGTTGATGATTGACTTCCAATTCTATGAAGACTTCTAGAAGGTGCTCCTGCCATCTCAAGCTGCCTTGCCTCTCTTGCAGTTGCAGAAGCAACGGCTGCTCAAGCAGCCTTTCTGCTTCTCCCTTGCCTCTCACGTGCTCCTCTCCTCCCTCATCTGTAGAGCCACTCGTACTCTCTTTCCTGCCCCCCTCCTCAGCCACAGTGGTGCCAACAGAATCCTCTCTCACCCAAGAGGAGGGAGTTCGTCTGCGAAGGGTAGCTGCACCAACGAAGGGTCGGTCCATGGGTTCCCTCACAGCAGATGGCGGAGCTGATTCCGTGCGCTGTGCCGCACTTTGCTCTCCTGCTCCTTCAAGAGAGAGGCGGGATTGGGGAAGGCGTGGAGAAAGCGTCGCATGCATGGATTCGGATATTTTGTGAACGGAGTTGAGGGTTAGGAGCACCATGCGGACAGCTCTGAGGTGACTCTCTACTGACAAAGAGGGCCGCAAAGCTATCAGCATGTCCAAGGCCTGCAACCATTTGAAAGACAGAATGTCAATTACAGTTTAAAAAAAATGGGTTTAGTCAATTCATAGTCCCTACAGCACTGGGAGCGGACACACACACTGGCAGCGGAACGGATTGACCATGTTGAGAGTAGGGTAGAAGTTCCTGTCTGCTAAGTACTCAACATGAATAAGTGTCCAAAAACTCTGCCAAACTGATAAATGTTCAGGAAATGGTATGGAATAAGGTGCACACTGAGTTGTCATCCTAGCATTTAGCATGCTTACCTCTTGTCTGGTGACTATCATCTACGTTATGGAGTGGTATAAAGACTTTTTGGAGCATGCGAATGGGGAGAAGGGCGGGAAACATCAGGAGAGTGATAGGCGCTCCACTACCAAACGAGCGCTGAAGTGCTCTCAGGAGGAAGCAGACGCCGCTTCACAAGCACTAATTGCCTGAAGAATTTTACCTGAGCATTGCATCCGAAAACCAGGAATTTTAAAGATTTTTTCTTTCTCATGCAAGAGAAGGACCGGTCCCACCTTGAGCTGCCGTGTAGGGGAGTCCAGAGCTTCCAGCAGCTGCAGAATGACCTTCTCCTCCTCTTTTGCAAATCCGAAGTCGACAGTTGAAGTCTGCAAGCCTATCTGCACTGCCTCCCCTGCGCCGGCCCCTCTCTCCCCGGCATGCGAATGCAGCTGCACTACCACTTCTTTGGCTGCATCCAACGCTCCGCCATAGCTCTGCAGCACGTCTCTGAGGGTCTGATAGATGTCCCATTCCGAGGGAGGGCCTCCTTCACTACCAGCAGATGCCGACGAGGGCAAGTGTCTGCACAACAGCGGCGCAGAAAGCAAGAAGACCTGAGGAATAGAGTTGTATAAACTGGAGGTCTAGCAGGAATGGTTTTGCGGATGTAAGCCGAATGGTATCAGGGTTCTCAGAAGAGTCTCGACAGGCTCAATCCCTGAAATGACAAGTCAGTCTCTACACGCAGAAATCCGTAGCTCTCTATAGCCTGTAGAGCTCATACCGAGAAGCAGCAGTCAAGGAAGGCGAAATCTCAAAGAGCTGCCCCCCCCGCCCGTCCAGTAGGTGTGCCCGCACCCTCCCTCCCGCCGCCCCGAAGCAGCTCGCGGGCTGCAGCAGGCGGCAGTTAGGGCCACAGCGCAGCCCTAAAAGGCGGGGCCCATTTCGCAGCTGCCACACCTGCAGGGCGGAAGTCTGCACTTGTCAGCTGTGAAGGACACGAGTCAAATCTAGTTCCTCAATCTAAACTCGAATTCAAAAAGAATCTATGCGACAACATTTACTTGAGACGACTTGGGTGCTGAAAGTGGATTTCAAATCCTGAGAACGTACTTCTGGTAGCCAATGAAATCGTTTTTCCAATTCTATTATTGTCTACTTGCCATTCGAGTCAGCTCTCCAGCTTTCTCCCCTGGTAGAGAATGAGGCCCTACCTCCAAAACTCCTTTGCGTGGAGCAAAAATGGCGAGGCAGAGTCGCATATTTGAGGTCCCGTTTGGCCCTTCTCCCTCCAGACCCCCTCCCGGCCGGCCAACAGTGGGAGAAGGAGTCTCCAGAAAGGCGCAGCTCGCATCGCGATAGCCCTGCAGGACACATCGCTTCACTTCATTCACCTCCAGGATTCCATCCTAGTAATGCCCCTACTCGACAAGGGAAACCTTTTCAAGGCACCATTCTGCTGTACAAAGGTTGCTGAAAGTGTTAAGTTCAGTGTTAGACATAGGCTCAGGATGTATCCTTGTACTGGAACAATAACCAGTACGAGCAAAAGACTCGTACCAGCAAGTAGCACAACATCTTTTCTCTAGCTACAAATCTCTCCAGATCTTTCGCAGCCTCGAGGATGAAAGTTGCTTTGCTCAGAAAATGGTTGTCAGGATATATAAGATTAACGCCAAATAGCAGTGCTCTTTGAATCCCAGCAAATATGGCTCATTTCCCTTTCTCCACATGCCCGTGCCCACGACATAAAATCTCGACAATCCTTCATCGTTGTCTTTAAACAGGTGGTCATGATAAAGAGGTGGCAACAAGCACAGAAATAATGATCAACAAAACTGTGCAAATAAAGTATACCCGCTGAATGACTGGTTGCAGTAATCATTTCGAACCATTAGCACTCACGAGAACAAACAACAACAAACAACAAACAAACAACAACTTGCCCAGCTCTGCATTCACCTCGCGCTTTGCCTCCTATGTCTCCCATGCTTCTTGTGCCAGAGGAAGGGCCACCCACTGCTGCAAAGTCGCAGCTTCACAGTTCCGAGAGCCTCTCTCTCACCTTCCATATTCGCACAACCGCAAAAGTCGCCGCGTCAAGCAGCATCACTCGCCCGAGCGAGTCCGCTGCCGCCATGAGAGGGCCCCGCGGAGCGACCGTCAGCGAAGTAACGCAGCGAAGCGGGTCTCTGAGAGCTGCTGCCAACGGAGCAGACTCCCCTTTCTCCACAGCCTGTGCGTCTACCGGAAGCCCCTTCTTGCCTGCAGCTGTGCTGCAGACTAGCCACGCAGCCCACCCTTCCATCGCCACTGTCACATAAGAGACACTATGCTATGTGATGCATGTTTGACAAGATGCGTCTGAACAGAGCCCACCTGCTGTTGGCCGTGAGCCCAATGTTGGCGATGAGCAGGTGCGCTGCCTCTGTGCTCCACGCGGGCAGGCCGAGGTCCGCCCCAAGTTTGGGGGCCTTTGCGACAGTGGCTCGGCCGAGGGAGTACGCGGAGGAGGCCGCGGAGGAGACTCTGCGGGCAACACGCGATGCGAGCAACGAGGCCGAGAGAGTTCCGGAATCCTCCGCAGCACTGCAAGGTGAACATTCCATTCTATTTTAAGGGACAGACTGAAACTTCGAAGAGTCTGTTTTGAATGTGGAGTCACACGAATTTCGAATTCGTTAGCCGCAAAAACTCTCTAAAAAGCATCAGCAGCAAAGCTGGGAGGGTTGATTCAAACAGCATACCTGAAAGTGGCAATTGCTGGGTCCCTTCCCACGGTTACCATGCAGTAGTGAGGTTTCAAATCCTGTCAAGTGAACCCTCTGCAGTGAAATAAGTCTGGCATGGAACCATATCGAGTCTCCGAAAAAAAAACTAGCACCAAATCGACTACCGAGACACAAGCAAAGTGCAAGTGGTTGCGGACAGGCTACCAGTTAATACCCCACTGTATAAACGATCAATCAGTTCCCATTCATAGACAGCAGAGACCTTCAACCTGGAAAGAGTGTGAGGGAATACCGGGGGCTCGAACAGGGAGGTTGGCCGAAGCCCTGCTACAGCACCATCGGAGCAGGGCCCGAGGCCCTTCTGCATTCTCCACTTTCTGAAGGAGAGACCTGCCGCCTCTCCGCCTGCACTCCCCGACTTCTCCGCCACCAGACTGCGACGCAGCACCGACTGCAACCGCAGAGGCACGGAAGCACAATCTTGAAGAGTTCTTGAAGCAATGCTCAAGTTCAATCCGTCTTATGCCCAAGTTCTAGATGGCTCCCCGCATAAAAAAGAAAAAACATCAAAATGCGAGGACGATACCTTCACATCCTCAAAGCAGAAAACGCTTGCACTCTCTCATGGCTGCTGCCAGTCTCGGCAGAGTCATGCGTGAGAACAGTGATAGGGAGAGAGGGAGGGAGTGCAGGCCGACCTGCAGCTCTACGGCATCGATGCGAACGAGGGCGGTTGCAAACACAGCGCAGAGGTCCTGAGAAGGGTCTGCGCGGCTCATGCCTGCAGTGGGACCTCGAGCCCTCAAACGGAGCAGGGGGCCAACGTGCAGCATCTGCCCCTCCGTGAACCAATTGCCATAAAGTTAAGGGTCACATGTCCATCCAATCTACATATAAAACGCAGTTTATTCCTTGTGTTGTTCTGGTCATTTCCTCTGGCAGGCATAGTCAACGAATACGCTAAAATGACCTGCAGGTATAGTTTCAAGCAATCTACATCGAGGAATTCTGACAACTGCAGACGGACTCAGCTGCAGGCATGAAGAAAAACGAACACCGAATAAAACATGGAAAAGTAACGGAGAAAATGGAAGACGCAGTAAAGAAGACTCGATAGCATAGTAAAGCTAGTCATATACACCCATCTGTACAAAACTTCAAGACCGAACCCAGCTTCAGACTGTGCACAGAGCTCTAGCATAAGGCTGAGTATACGAACATAGCCGCTTCGATGGATTAGGTAACAAGCTGCAGTTTGGATCAACAGATTATCGTTTTCTCATAGGCAAGCGAAAACATATGAATGAAAATCCAGTGGGGACATTACCACACTAAAGAGAGTGCGCCTGATTAGTACCTGCCTCGCAAGCAGATGTCCGCTGTGGGAGTAAATGAGTAGCCACCCCTCCGACGTCCCTAAGGCTAAGCCCACAAAGGTCCCGTGAAGAGGGCGGGGCCCGCCCTCCTGGCTGCGACTTGCGAACTGTAGCCACTCGAGGCAGGTGATGCTCTCCACTTCGTTGCAGACAAAAGCGCGTGGAGAAACGTCTCCAGTGCTGTGCAACACACAAAACAGAAGGAAATTATGTCTCTACTAATTTATAGACAGTTATCAACTTGTTTACAACTCGAACCGGTTGCAGATAGAAGCTTCATAGCCCTCAATAAAACAAGCGGCAAAAAAAGGAACATTACTTAGTGGAGTGGCAACAGGAACAATAGACACAGAGTCTAGATCTTTATGCATATCTCATCAAGTCTTACGATCGTTGAGTTGTTCCACTGAATTCATGCCTGCATCCTTGCCCTTTCCCCCACAATGCCGACAAACAATCTTGGGCTGTCCTGTAGTACTTTGACTTCTACATACACGAACTATCACCATAGACCTGATGCAATTTTTGACTTCAATGGATGTATGGCCTACCTGCCCGTAGTGTTCGCTATCACAAGGTCCTGGCCTCTGGCAAACGCCAGAAATTCACCTCCGTCAAGCAGTGCCACACTTAGTGCAGGATCCTCAAGTTGTAAAGGTTTAGCGAGCCCTTTTTCTTTCTTGATACTTGATGTGTTGGTCTTCGTCCACTGAGTCTCTGAGCTATGGCCTGGACGATTATTAGCTGGATTCCCAGGCTGAAGGGCACTTGCAATTTCCTCCACAACCAATCGTCCACAAACTCGAAGTCCCTTACTTTTTGCTGAGGATAAAAGTTGAATCCAGAACAACATCCCACCAGTATGAGGGCAAATGCCGCATTTGAATATAAACATGACATATTTGGGCTGAAGTGTCCAAAATGTCTGAATCAAAGTCAACCTTGCATACGAGTGGAAAGCAGAGGAGACGGCAAACGGCTGACGGAGGAGCTAGGAAAGCGAGGAGGGAAAAATGTTTGCACTTTTCCAAAATAGGTTGCGGCACTCGATGTAATCTTTCCCTTAGACCGTTATGCAAACAAGGGGAATCTGAAATCTCGTAGACACCCTACGTGACAATTCCCCTATTTCAGGGACATTTGCTTATCCTCCATGTGAAAGTGATTATATAAATTTCACCGTAATTATGTATAAGGGCACTTCATGTTCTCTCATGAGATCTTCAGCTCTGATTGTGAATATAGCACGCACAGCAAGCATAGTCAATACAAAATCCTCTAGCAAGTTGAACCCTAACAAAGAGCAGATGTTTTCCACCTCATCCTTGATTGTTTAGCTTACCTCTGTGCGCCATGGCAGCACCCTGTTCCGCGGCCTGTTGACTTGCACTTGCCGAGGAGTTCAGGGTTGCGCGGCTTCAGCTATGACTGCCTCCCCCCATCTTCCCTCACATCCCTCCCCCTTCTCGCCAACTCCCGTAGTCATTAGAGGTCCTTCCCATTATCCCAAGATCAGTCCCGAAATTGCAGTTTTGAAAACCAAGTCCCTTTTAGAGAACCGCAAACAGTGCCAGAAATGTAACCTCCCCAAGCGGCCCAACCGAACCTCGGGCGGTCGGAAGCTTGGTTTGTAAGTTCCGGAACTCGAGAGCTTGGCATTATAATTTCCGGCAAGCTGTCAACTTTTGAACACATGGAAACTGGCAGAAACTCGTTTTCAAAGCAGGCATCTCCACCTCTGAAAGGCAGCCATGGCGGCTCTCGTGACAAGCAAGGCAGAAATCAACCTCATTAGGCTGCTGTCCCGTTGCGAGGAGCATGTTGCAAGCCGCCATGGCGGCGTGCAGAGAGTGAGCGATGCCAAATTGCAGAGTGTGAGCTCTCGCTAGTCCACGTGGACCTGGAGGTGACTTTCGGGAGCAGCTCTTGCTTTGGAGGAAGCTGTGCAGTTGTGCCTGTTTGCCCTAATATATCCTCGCTTTTTTGTGGCTGCACCTCTCGGCTCGCGACCGGCATGAAGAAGCTCAGTACTTGGCGTACTCAGAAGAGCTTCTTTCTTCACTATTGGGAGAAGGGCTGCAGACCTGCCCTGCAAGGTGCATACCTTTTCCAGAGTGCGAGGCCATGGCAGATGTGACAAGGCTATGGAATTCACAAACAGCGCTGGAGAGTGAGGCCTGAGGGAGTCACTCGCTTGTAAGAAACTAAACAGCAACAATTTTAGAACATGGATGGAAGAAAGATTGTAACACGATGTTGTAACGTGGAGATGATTTGAACAGCATAAGCCCAGAGAAGGGCGTACAGTACAAGGAACGTATCAGCAAACTTGTTGCAGAGTTAGGCCCTACTCCAGCGGTATGTTACATTTCCATAGTCACCTCAGGGTCTGCGGGTTTTGCAGGTCGGTGTATGTTTTCAGGGCTTTATCAGGGTTTTGGCTTAGATTGGAGTTGTTTTGCTAGATTTTTTTCCCTATGCAGCATATTAGTTTGCACGGCATATTATCCACTTTGGTCTTCTAGTGGTCTTTAGATGGATTTATGTGGATGGAGGAGCTGGCGCCTTGCACTTCCATCGTCTTTGGTCCATGCACAAGACTTGTGCAACAGTCCCATGGCATTCCCTTGACGGCTCCGTAATTTCATTGGTAAATGTCTGGATAGCAATGTACATGGGCAACCGCTGGAAGGCAACAGAAGCCTTCGTTCATAGATTTTATCCTTCCATGATTTACATACAGGAAGATTTTTTTAAAGGGAGTTTGAACTACAATTGTGAGTTTAACATAGACTAACAAAAGTTTGATTCTGACTCTCATGTGGGACAAGGCTTGCATTTAAAATGGGAGCTCTTGCTGGCTGATTACTTTTAAGTCTTCAAAGTAGTAACTAGCGGCATAAGTTGTATGCAATATCTTTTTTTTTTTTGGAAACCTCCGTGTACAGAGAGATGACCAGTCACTAACAAGCGGAACTTTTGCGTCCAGCCACCAGACGTATGGCAGCCTGTATTGCAGGAGGAACAGGAAGTAGCAGAGCTTTCCATAAACAAACCGGATGAAAGCGCCGATGTGGCAGAGCCTTCATTGGCCGCTATGTTGCGGCGACGTGCGGGGTGAGGGTCGGTGCTATGTCGCTCTCATGGCCTCCGTCCTTTTCTTTTTATGCAGACCCTGATTTTTTTCTTTCAGACATTTTCTTCATTCATTAATTCATCGACCTTCTATGGGGTACTATCCGTTTTTTTCATGCTGTCAGAATAAATTATGAAAGTTATCAATGTTAATCTCTAAGTTCAAACAGAGGTAAGGAGTTGGTAAGCTTTAAGGGTTATAGCGAATAATTGGCTGGTTACAAATTAACATATTTCAAGCTCCTAGCTAACGTTCGAGGGTCAATCCTGCCTCTAGACAGTCCTGCAGGATGCTGGTATGGCGAGTTTGTTTGAAGAGCATTTCAGGCTGGGCCCTTGTGGGCATGCTATTGAAGATAAACTTTGCCTTATCCTACTTTCACTATGGAAGGGTTGACGTTCACATGTTGTGCAAGACTGGTCTGTTTGCTTTACTCAACTGTTTTCACGCCATTTGTTCATGCTGCTCTACAATTCACCTCCCCCGTTAATTCTTCCTGACATCGTCTTGTCATTTGTCCATGGCTGCAGGTTGCAAAATAGAAACTCGAGTCAAAATTCTTCCGACGCTGAGAGTACAAGGCTTGACGACAGTTCCCATCTCTTAGTGCAAAAGAATCGGTAGGCATAGGAAGCACTCGAGGAGGCAGTGTTCAGCTATATCAGTTTTTGGGCAGGCTTGGCGAACACATTGCGGGATCTTTCAAACTTTTGGCGCTCCCTTTTTCTCAGTTTCATTGGAGGGAATGTGGGCTTGTAAACAGCTTGTTGCAGGAAGACCTGACCGATCAGATGCTGGAGTTCGCTGGACGCATCAAGGCGAACAGCTATCTCATGGATACGTCTATGCAGGAGAGTCGCAAGGTGCTCTCTCACTCAATCTCTCTCTCACTCTCTCCCTCTCTCTCGCTCCCGTCTCTCTCCTCTTTCCCTCTCTCCCTCTCTTCCCTCTCTCTCCCTCTCTTGCCCCTCTTTCCTCCCTCCCTCCCGGACCTCCTCCTTTGTTTTCTCTGTACTGCCTGTGACGACCAGCGGGTCGTCTTCTCTGTTTGTCCTTGTAAGGTTCTCTTGTCCGTGCGACGCTCGTATCGTGAATGGCAGATTGAGCTGTGCGCGTGTGCTGCCTTGTCGCGGCTTGCAGATATTGGATAATGCCGAACTGGCATTGGACCGGAACATAGCAAATACCCGCGGTGCAAATTTGAGGGCCAAATCTGTTGCTCGGAAATCGCTCTTCACAGGATGTATCACCTGGCTTGTGATACTCGGGCTGCTGTGGATCTTTCTGGGGATGGTCCTCTTGATCCGGATCACCTGACCGTATGCTGAACTTGTACAGGGCTCTGTTGTGTAGGAGAAAGGCGCCTACTGCTTCAGGATAACAGTCTATTTCAGGGCTTCCGAAAGCCCCTGCGTGTTTTTCCTAGTACCAATCTTGCCAAGCAATAATTTCTGACTGGATTGGGTGCTGGTGCAAGCTGCATTTTTCCTCGTGAATTACAACCAGCCGTGCCCTTGTGCTACCAGACCATTCATCTGTCGACTTACTCTACTTCAGTGTTCCGCGTGGTTCTCAGAAGCAGCCGTGGTCGACGCTGATGGTCCCTTCCTGTCCCAATTGCGACACGTAGCTGTTGAAGGCGGGAGTGTTGTTGCCTGCTTTGGACCTTGCCGTTATGTTTACTTTGCAGGCGCATCTAATCTGCCGCTGTGTGGGGGCGTCCCACAGTGCAGCATGGCCACTGCATGGTGCGCTGGTATGGCGGCCGCCCATTCTCTGTGTCCGCATGTGGGCGTGCACAACACGCACGTGTCAGCACTAGTCTATGGGTCAGACCATCTTAACAAAAGCACACCGTGCTTGCAACTTTTTCCCGGAGATTAAGCGCGTGCATCTTGTTGCCGTAGGGTGCGCTTCCATGGTCCAACTTCCTTCATTTAGTTGAATGAAAAAGTTGGAAACCGCGGCGGAGAGTTTTTGAAACCTCGAAACATAGTTTTTTCATTCAACTTCATTCAATCGCTGAATACAAACCGTCCGCAAGAGACAGCCCTCGGATGGATGGCCGGAGGGCCCAGCGACGGGCAGCTAGCACCAATGAGGTGCCACGTGGCGTCGACCTGGCACTTTGTACAGTATTCCATGAACGCCGGAGTGCTGGAGGCTGCCCGAAAAACGTTTTTTGTCTGCCCGGATCGCGGCAAGATGTGGACCTGCCTGCGGTTGGCGAGACATTTTTTTTTTCAGCTCTGCCCGAATCCTAGTTTTGGGGCGTTCGCGAAAGCGTGGACAGCGTGGGAGGGAGGAGCGGTTTGCCACGTGTCGGATTTTGGTTGGTGGTTTGGATCTCGTTGGTGTACTCCGATTTTTTATTCGGGTACAAAGGCGAGACCTGAATTATTTCAACGCGCCCCGTCGCCATTCGCCAACGAGTTCAACCGTCCGCGCGTGCGAAATTTAAATCAACGAGGTTGACCCACATCGGCATCATCCGTTCAAGGAACTGGACCAAGTCAGACCATGAAAACGCACCCCTCAGCTTTTTTTCAAATGCAGTGGTCACCGCCGGCCGGTAGGCGATCAATTGGCTACTTCACATCAAGTTAATCGAAGAATCTCAAAGACGTTTTCAACGACCGCACTGACTGCACCCCATGACATTCCTTCACGTCAGTGAGGATCGTAAGGTAACATTGGGCCTCCCATGGGCCTCCCATGGCCCTCCCATGGCCCTCCCATGGCCCTCCCATGGCCCTCCCATGGCCCTCCCATGACCCTCCCATGGCCCTCCCATGGCCCTCCCATGGCCCTCCCATGGCCCTCCCATGGCCCTCCCATGGCCCTCCCATGGCCCTCCCATGGCCCTCCCACCCATGGCAACTGCCGCAAACATATGAGCGATGAAATGCTGACAAGCGTCCATGCACAACCAGCCCCTGCAAGCACATGGACCCGACGACGTGACACAGTCCTTAAAAAAGTTGCCACCAGTGGGGTCTCATTAATCCCTTATTGGTTCGTTATCATCACACAAGGCTGGCTTTATTTCGACAGCCTCAACTACTACGTCTCTCACTACTTTTGTATCCATCGCAACATTGCGAAGACAGCAAAATGTTCTACGCTTTAATGAACTACAAAAATTAGTGCCACATAAGTTGTTACAATACGCAGTATTCTACATGTACAGTTTGTTTGTTCGGCCTCCTCTCTCTCTACACTGCCGCCGCCTCCTCCCCTCACCCTCACATCTCATGGAACACCATGGAGCGTGCCCTCGCTGCAGGGTTTATATGATGATGGTCGACACACTGAGAGCCCTCCTTTGCAGCTGTCCTCAGAAGAGCTTCCGAAGGGCTGGACCCTCCCAACCCCACTCTGGTCCACACAGAGCTCCTCCCACGATCCTCTCCAGGGTCCTCGATCCGCATAGTCTTCACCACTCCCTGAGGGAGGGCATGCTCCTGTGCCTCTCCCTCTCCCTCTCCCTCCTCCCTCCCTCTCTTCCCCGGTGTCGTCGGGCCAAACGCCTGCGCATGTGCTGCTCCATGCCATGGATTCAGCCAAGGAGCTGCAGCACCCCATGGAGAGCCTGCGAGAGGGGACCAAGCTGGGGCAGGCCAGGTCCCTGGACTCCCCCAGGGTGAACCTGCGGTAGGAGGCGCAGTGGCAGAGGGAGGCGCCTGTGCCCCCCATCCCATAACATAGCCGTATGGCCACATCCCATTTCCAAAGTAGCCAAAAGATGCGGTTCCAGGCCACCCCCCTTCCCTCCCTACACCGCTGTGGAAGGGCATTCCTGCCCAGGGGGGCATAGGGGCATCTGAGAGAGCAACTGAGCTTCCAATGATTGGAGCTGGAGGAGTGAGCCCCTCCCTCCCTACAACTGTGTCTTCCCTCAGCAGTGCACTCATGGACCCTCCCTCTCCCTCCGCCCTTCCTCCCCCCACAGTGGAAGGCAACCTCCTCAGCCCTCCCCCTCCCGCTCCCCCACTGTTAGCAGTACTCCTCAGCCTGAGATCTACATCTACCGCCTCGCCACACCCCTCCTGCTGCGCCTTCAACTGCTGCCCGGCCCCACAAGGAGACATTGGACCTTCATTACTCAGCCCCTCCCTCCGTAATGTGGTAAGCCCCGATAAAGCGCTGTCGGAGTATGCAATGCTGTCCAAGGCCCCCACCATACCCACTGAACCCCCTGGCGTAATTCTAGAAGAGAAATGATTACCCCCTCTCCCTCCCTCCCTTGGCAGCGCCGCCCCCATTCCAAGCACCCCTGGTGAAGGAGACCTCAGCTGCGCCACCTCCACTTTCTCTCTCCCTACAGCGCTAATGCCCTGCGAGTTTTTGTTTTTTCGGCGCCCTGACCCCACCGGAACATTCCTGAGCGTACCCCCTGCAGTCCAGTACCGCTGACATTTCTTGCAGAAGTGGCGCGGCTGGTTCACATTGTAGTTGTTGTAATAACAAAATTTTGTGTCCAGGCTATCACAGCGCGGGCAGGGTACGATCTTGTCCGGCTTTTTTAGGCCGCCCGGTGGCTGCTGGCTACCCTGTCTCCCTTTCTGCTGTGCCCTCTCCTGCCCTTCACTGTGCACCCTCCCTCCCTCACGCGCCCTCTCCATCTCCCTCTCCCTCTCGTCTTCCTCCCATGCAGCATCTACTACCGCCTGCTGCACATTGGAGTCTCTGCGAGCAAGAGGCTCTGAGTCCTCCTCAGTACCTTCGGAACTTCCCTGGCACCCTCCCTCCATCGCTCGCTCCTCCGCTCCCACACTCCGCAGCCGGTTCTCAGGTGTTGGAGCGCCCTCGTTGTCTCCTCCTCCCTCCCCCTCTCCCTCCCCCTCTCTCTCACCCTTCCCCCCGTCGTCGCTCCCACTCCCGCTGTTGCTGCCCGAGGAGCTCCCTAGCTCGTCCGCCCCGCCGTCATCGTCAATGGGGAGAGCCGCCGCGACTATGGCATCCTGTACAGCGCAGTACGAGCATCCCATTGCCCCCGTTAAGCGAGCTTCTCCCATGGCAGTCATGGTGGTCATCTCCTTCACACTCAGTGGAGCAGCATTCAGAAAGAGCGCCGCCGTGAATGGAGCAGGCGTCTTCAGCACCCTGCTCACGAAGGTGGGTCTGCAGGGGGCATTGGGACGTACCAAACCGCAGGACAGCGCTCTGGCGGGAGCCCTTCGCTTCTCTTCGCTCTGTGGGGGGGTGTTCTCGCCCCTCATCTCTTCATCATCGTCGTCGCTCTCTCCCTCCCTCTGCTTCCGCCCGCCTCCTCCGTCCTTGCTCATCTTCACCTCCCTCTCCTCCCGGTCCACCCCACCCTCACCCCATCCCTTCCCCTCGCTCACAGCGCTCATCGCCACCGTACCCTCCTTCCCATAACCTTCCTTGTCTCCTTCCTCCGTCGAGGGAAGCGCAATGACGTGACCGAAAAGCTTGATGCCGGGGTCAGAGGGGTCGTCCTTCTCCCTCTCCCACTCCCTCACTCTCTCCCTCTCCCTCATCTCCTTCTCCCTCTCCCTCTCCGGCGAGTCCATGGATAGTGCGGGCGGGCGGGCGGGCGGCGAGCGGCGAGGTCGACTGGCAGACAGGTGTGTGCGTGAGTAAAAGTGCTATCTGCAGCGGCCGGCCCTCCCTCACTGCGCGGAGGGCGCGGGCTCTTCGAAATCTGCCCTTTTTTTCCCCCCTCCGGCGTGGCTGCCCTTTTCCTGCGGGCAGGCCGCGCGTGCCTTCGCTTTTTCCCCACCCGGGGCCACGTCGCGCAAAAGCGTCCCCGCGCGCCTGCCCGCAGGTGCGCAGTGGCGAAATCTTTTGCGCGCGCGCCATTGGCCGGCGCGATGAAATCTGGCCGTGTGGCGCCGCGCGCGCCACGTGGCGTAGACCTTGTGGCTCCCCGCGGGCCCCCCCGCTCGCCCCCCGCAGCGCCGCAAAGGAAAATCTCCGCGAAACAGGGCGCGCCCCTCACAGGGATCCCGCGCGCCCCCCCGCCCGGCAATCCGCCACGTGGCTCCAGGCCGTCGCCAGCCCCGCCATCTGACGGCGGACCTCCGCCCACCCCCCCGCGGGCCCCCCGGCGGCCGTCCGATGCGGGCCTGGCGTGGCAGGGACTCCCTTTAAGTGCACGTCGGCTGGATTTGGCGCCAAATGCAAGTCAAGGCCAGCCCCCCCCGATGACGCCCGGAAGGGCCCTCTCTCCCGCCCTCCCTGGATCTGCCGCCACGTCAGCGCCAGGCCCATATCCGCCTCCTGCGGCCCCCGGCGCTCGGCCTCCCCCGCGCGGCGCTTTTGTACGGACGGCCCCGCGCCGCGATTGGCCGCCGGGATCCGCCGGGATCCGCCGGGCTTGCGCCGTTGCGCGGCGCTGGGCGGGTACGGACTACGGACCCGCCGGCGGGCGGGCGGGCGGGCGGGCGGGCGGGCGGGCGGGAGGCGCATGGAACGGGGGAGGGAGGCCGGCCGGGCGGGTGAACCGATTGTCGGAACTGCGCGCTTGTCGGTCGCGCATGGAGCCGGGGAGGGGAACTGGCTCGGACCGTAGAATCCTGCACTTATCAGATCGCGTAAGAGGGTCCACCCACGGATCAAGTTATCTTCAGTGAAATAGCGACACGTGTCTCAATATCTTATCCGTCAGTGGATCCGGATTCCAGCTCACTTCAGGGCGATTGTCCCACCGTACCGCCTCCGCCTGCTCCATGGCAGCCATGGCGGCCTCCGCCTCCCGTGCCGTTGTAGCTGCTTCATGGCCAAGCCTGGACGCTACCGGGCTGCAGGCGTCCCGCAGCCGCCATTGTGGGAACTTCGTGAAAGGGCGTGTGGAGAAGTTTCAGCTTTCTCTCGCGCCTCTCTCTCTCAATGGGAAGGGAAAGCTGCGGCCCAGACAACAGCGCTGCAGGGCTTCGGTGGCAGCTGAAGCAGCCTCAGCTTCTTTCCAATACAAAGACAGGAAGGCGGAGGATGTGACTGTCATGGTGGTCGGAGCAACAGGCTACATTGGAAAGTTTGTGACAAAGGAGCTCATTCGGAGGGGCTATCACGTTGTCGCCGGTGAGGCGATTTTCTTACTCGATTCTTCTCCTGTTCCTTCTTATAATCAAACTTTTCGTACTCTCGACTCATTCTCTCCTATGTTTGTGCCTGACTAAAGCTCTGCACCCCTGTTGCAGTCATTGGACTGGCTATTTGATATCGTAGAACAAACTATCAAACCACCACAAAATATCAGCTGGAACAAACATCAGCAGTATTATACCTCAAGCAGCAAGGTCGTCGACCACTTTGCGGCTGTTTTTCCTAGAATTGCTACACCCCTATGCTTCGTGCATCCCTTGGTCATCTTCCTGCAATGCGTACCTCATTTCGACGACTATGGGCAATTAGACTCGTGCTACCTAATTTAACCCCGTTAAGGAGCAAGACTACAAGCCATGCTAGAGCGCACTTTGCTTATCATTGAAACAGAAAAGCAAACTTTCTGACGGACTTATGCTTTTTTGTGTTTCTTCCTTCTGTGGTTAGAATTCGAGCATGGTAGTCCTTGCTGCACTGGTCTCATTATGTTCATTGTGTGAGAAGAGGTCCAGGTAAATGGGCGAAACGTTTGAAATCTGCGTAGTGATTATGTAAAATGGTTTCATTTGTTGAATAAAGTCCAACTTGAATACACTACAGACTTTCTCATTCAGGAATTTAAGTTGTCTGCATTATATTTGTTGCTAACTTCTTCTGCTAGGATAAAAATAATAGTGAGGATGAAATAAACTGAGGGAATGTGCAAAATTTGCCGGTATGGCTCCGATTGCTTCAGCTTCCGGAAAGTTATATGGGCGAGTGCGTTCAAGCACGCTATACGTTCTTGCAAGCTCTCAGGTCTGGGAGAAACTGTGCTTGACTATTTTTGGCAAACTCACACAGGTCCAAAATGTTACAAAGAGAAGAGGTTTCAAGTTCGAATCGTTTAGGTTACCTAATGAATCTTGAACACTGCATCAAACATACCTTCATAGTAACAAAAGCGCTCGCAAAAATTGTTTCAAACCTTGTATTTACGACCTTCCATCGGTAATACGGCAAAACCATGAATCTCATTCAAGGTTTGGTAGCTTCCTGGCGTCAGTTGCAAGGGAAAAAAGTGGTGTTGGCGGCAAAGCGGATATGGAGGAGACCAAAAAAACGTTTCAAGGTGGAGATGTGCGGTTTGCCGATGTCACAAGTACTGATTCGTTGCGAGCTGTCCTTGGAGATACTAAAGTTGACGTGGTTGTCTCCTGCCTTGCAAGTCGCACTGGCGGCAAAAAGGTGTGTTTCTTCGAAGCTCGTGCAAGCGACCCGCTTATGGCACTTCCGTTAGTCCCACGCTCAGTATAGGAGCTGAATGGTTGTTACATTCTAGATACGGCTCGTTTGACAGCGAGTGACCATTTGGCATCAATAGACTGTGCACGAACGTATTGTAACTGATTTAGGTTTTGAAATTCGAGATCGCTCAAATATAAGTTTTTCAATTACAATAGTCACTATTATAAAAGCCATGATTGCTTGCAAATTATGATGTTCGTTTCCTTACTTGAAGCAAAGAACGAAGGACTCAGTTATAATTACTCTCTTGTCAGTGCGACTGCTGTCAGTTAAAGGAGGGGTGTTGGTGGGGGCTTTATCAGGACTCGTGGAAGATAGATTATGAAGCGACAAAGAACAGCCTTGAGGCTGGAAAATCCGTTGGAGCTTCTCACTTTGTGCTCTTGTCAGGTATTTAGTGACTCCACATCCTCTAGTCATGTAGTGACTGCAGATGTGTTTAAAATTGTGCTCCGTCATTTCAGGCCTTTTATAGTACACTTATTGTCTCCCCCCCCCCGCCTGCTGAAAGGCAGAGCTATGCTTGATGCTAGGAAGTACCTTCGTCAATTTTCTTTGTTTTGTGTGTAGTTAGTCCATTTTCTTACATGTATCTTGCCTGCTAAACCTTCCCCGAACCGCGCAACCATAGTACTTGATTTGGAAGATTGAAGCAAGGCAAGTTGCCAAGGTAGCAGTTTGTATCTTTGACGAATGTATTATGTGGAGGGTTCAACAGGGTGCGTTCACCTATTTTATTTTCTGCAGGGGAAGGTGATGAATTTGAGTAACTTAGAGTGCGCATTTTTCCAAGTAGGCGCTGTATTAAAGTGAACTGGTTTTGAAAATGTGAGCTCGCCTGCGTGTCCCATTTGTTGCAGCAATTTGCGTGCAAAAGCCATTACTGGAGTTTCAAAGAGCAAAGCTCAAGTTTGAGGCAGAGCTGCAGCAGGACTCAGCCGTCACGCACAGCATTGTGCGGCCGACAGCGTTCTTCAAATCGCTCGGAGGACAGGTCAGACCTAAGCTTCGGCGCTGTCCTGGTTGGACGAGTTGCTGATTAGCGTAGTAACGTCAGTTCCATACAGAGTCTGAATCGATAGTGAATGGATCTTCATCAGAACGTTGCAGAAATCTGCAGTGGTCGATTTGGCCCTCGGGGTGTTGGGGCTAGGAGAAAGTACCTCCTTCCTCCACGAGGATGCAAATGATCAGACAAAGATGGTCAAATTGATGTAACAGTGTTGATTCCCTTTTTTTTTTTTAAGGTCGAAACTGTCTCGTCTGTGTCCTATTGGTTTTGGTATCCTCTCCGACTATTCACCAGTCGAAAGACTAGCTGCCCTGTCTCTGTGCAGTAGCATCTTGGCTTGTTTAATTCCTCACAAATCTTCATCAGCTAACTTCATGCAACTATGCTGACGCGATTGTTGATCATTTCTGGGGAATGGGCAGGTCGAGAGTGTAAAGAATGGTGGGCCCTATGTCATGTTTGGTGATGGGCAGCTCTGTGCCTGCAAACCTATAAGTGAACCTGATCTGGCAGCATTTATTGCCAACTGCCTCACAGGTCGGAATGCTTCACCTTCCTCGGCTTCAGCTGTCTCTGTTGTTTCCGTGCGCAGGTGCCTTAGCCGTCTGTTCAATCTATCATATATCTATCACAGCTATTTGTTTATTGGCTGCAGTCCCGTACGTTCGATCTAAGAGTCAGCTCCCGTCTATTTTCAGTTTCTCGTTCTTCTTTGCAATGTTTGACCGTTTGACCGTTGAGAGGTGTATTGATGCTTGCACGGGACTGTCTTCGTTGCAGATGAAGACAAGATCAATAAAGTTCTACCAATCGGAGGTCCCTCGAAGGCTCTTACCCCCCTGGAACAGGGTCAGATGTTGTTTCAAATAGTGGGAAAGGAGCCAAAATTCATCAAGGTGCCTATTCAGATCATGGACTTCGTGATTGGCATTCTGGACTTCCTGGCGAAGGCTTTCCCCTCCCTAGAAGATGCGGCGGAGTTTGGAAAGATTGGGCGGTACTATGCTGCAGAGAGCATGCTTGTGTACGACCCAAAGACCGGAAAGTACGATGCGGAAGCCACACCCAGTTTTGGCGAGGAAACATTGGAGGAGTTTTTTGAACGGGTTGTGAGGGAGGGGATGGCCGGGCAGGAGTTGGGAGATCAAGCAGTCTTTTAATTATTGTTTTGCTGTGTTGCTCTTGCTGTTTCTCCCTGTCCTTCGTGTTCCAAATGTGTTTTGAATGATGGAAATTGAGTATGGCAATTATCGGGATCAGGCGGCCGGGTAGAGCTCCGGCTTAGAATGTTCACGCTGGAGATGCCGCATTCTGGTGTTCTTTTGTCCTTCGTAACTTTGAGGGGTATTCCGCTGCTTTGATGGTTGAAGCCATCGGTTGATGACCATTGCCAATGGTTTGAACCATTCCTTGGCAAACCCAGCCGATTATTTGCACTTGATAGCAACAATGGCGAGCCAGCCATAGGCAATGGTAACGGTGGGTGCCCATTGAATCCAAAGGTTCCCAACAACTGGCAATGGCTGGCTGGATTTGACGGTAACGACTGGAATTGGTTGCTAGTGGTGGGCACCCATTGAATCCCATATTTGCAAATTCGCAAAATGGGCCCTGCGAATTCCTGAATTCGCAAATGCTCGCAATTCTGTAAATAATTTGTTGAAATTCGGCTTCCATGAATTCTGGGCCCCCGTATTTTAAGGGTTATTTTAGATTTCGAATCCCAATCATGGAAATCTGGTACGCATGCTTGATGCACATTTGAGCGACCCGACAGTGGAGTTGTGTGTCCCATCTTTGTCCAGCATCCTGCATTCTCCACTCTCTCCCTATCTTGTGAAAAACACCTCACTTTTGCCTCGCATCGCATGTGCGTCCAATGCCAGTCGCCTTGTGGGCGAAAGTGAGGCGTCAAGAAAAGCCCACTTGCGCCTCGCATCGGTTGTGCGACCTCGCTCGAACTGTGAGACTTGAACGTTTTTCCATAAAGCAGAGCCAAAGCATCGTTTGATGGATGTATGCGCTTAAAGAGCGCTTTTATTTATACTTGTCATGCGGCCGAAGCGGGTATTGCTCCTACGCTTCTCTCATCTGTCCTCTTTCTTCTCTTCTTCCTTGCGGTATATCATCGCCCCTCGACCCAATCTCGCAGTGTGTATCTTTCTCCTCTTCTCCTCCGGTATGTAGACGAGGAGCCTCGAGACCCACTACAGAATGCCGTTGAGGATGACATCCCTCTACACCTTGGAGGGGACGCCACCTTTGCGGAAGCACAAGATCTTACTCACAAGACAGAAAACTCACCCAAGCAAGTAATGAATGAACATATCAACGATCGAGAAGATAAGAGAAAGCACAATAGCAAAAACTCTTAACTTCAACACCGGAGTACAAGAACACAGTCAGAGCCCCTCTTCTACTCCTTAACGCCACTACAAGAGTGTTTCCCTTATGCTGTAATGCTTCACCACATTAAGGCAACCTTCTACCTTTGCACCTAGCAGCCTGCACCAGAAATTACAACTCTCTCATTTGCTCAATTTATCAGTGACCTGTGTGACGTGACCACCGGAAGACTCAACATCACGTCACGTCACGCCACTGTGGCCTTTGCATGTCAACACTTTTCAGCAAAAGTATCTCCGCGAGTGTTCTGGAGCTCCCCATCCGTACAATCTTGTACATCTTCCGTGCAATCAACCGTCCAATAGCAAGCGCCACATGTCGCGACCAATGGAGCGATGCTGCGATCAATCAGAATGCGCCACGCGCCACTCCAATATGCAGCCATCTGGACAGACCCTAGACTAGCCTGCCATCAAAACTCCCAAACAAGGCCATGCCCCCATGAACTATGAACCACTTACTATTGTGCACTAACACGCTCTGCCTCTGTGCCACCAACTCCGCTGGTCAGGTTAATTCTGGCACATTGTGTCTCAGCAATTCCATTCATGGAGCATTCGCGAAGCCGCACGATATTCCCCCCTTCGCGTGTTCCAACTTCCACCCCCCCTCGAGCCGCGGAGCGCTGCCTGCCGCGGCGGGCGGGCCCGGTCCGGACCTTTCCGCCGGCCCGCGCCGTGGCGCGCCCTCCGCCTGCCACGTCGCGGGCCGGCGCCGCGCGCGAATCTCCGCCACGCCCCTCCGCCCGCCCCCGCGCGCCCACGCAGCGGCCCTCCCCGCGCGCGCTCGCACGTGCGGCCTCCGCCGACCCGGCCCCTCCCCGCTCCGCCGCGGCCGCCTATAAAGCCGCGCCCCCGCTCGGAGAATCGGTATCCCGCGCAGCAGCTTCCTCAGGCCTCCCGCTCTCCTCTGAATTCGAACTTCAGGCGACGTTACATTCTACAGGTGTAGACTTCACCTCTCCGGGAAAGCTCATCTTCTGCAATGGCAACCATGGCTGCAATGGTGAACTGCTCTGCCAAGGGCCTGGCTGCCCTGGCGCCAAGCACTGCTCTGAAGACCGCCGTGACCGCCCGTGGGATCGCCATGGCTCCTCTGAAGCTGGGCAGGGGCAGGACGGCCGGAGTCCGCTGCGAGTCAAAGGTGAGAATTCATTCTTTAATGTTGTCCGCCGAGCAGAGTCTTCGTGTGTTGCTGATGTTATCTCGTTTAGTTGTAGAATTGCGATGCAACATTGCGGACGCATTGGTTGCGATTTGCTTGTGGTTCCGCAAATTGTTGGCTATTCCTATGGTTTATGCCGGAATGCTAATTAGCTCCTCTCATTTGTCTGCCACAGCCTGAGGGGACTCCCAGCAGCCCTCTGGCCACCCCCGCTACCCCTACTCCAGTGGTCAGCACTCCCACTCCTTCTGTGAAGAAGGTGAGTTAAATTTTTGCATTGCTAATTCTATCTGTCCTTATTCCGAAGTTGCTATTAGAGGGCCTCTCTCAGTCGTACGCACATTTCAGTACTCTGATATTCTATCATCACTTCAAACTTGGCAGACCACAGTGATGGACGTGTTCTCCTTCGGCGGCTCCGGCCCGGAGACCATCAATGGCCGGCTTGCCATGCTTGGCTTTGTCGCTGCTCTGGCCGTGGAATTCGCGACGGGTGCGCCCCTCAGCCGGCAGCTCGCAGACAACGGCTCCCTCAGCTGGTTCGTCTTCACCGTCTCTCTCTTCTCCGCCGCCTCCCTCGTCCCCCTCTTCCAGGGCATCACTCCTGTCAGCAAGTCCGGCGGCTTCTTCACCTCCAAGGCGGAGATGTGGAACGGAAGGGCGGCCATGCTCGGCCTTGTCGCGCTGGCCATTACAGAATATGTGCAGGGATCGCCGCTCGTGTAGAGGGAAAATTGTCTTTTACTATTGATGTCATGCACGACAATAAGCTCAGGGCGCAGACGAGAGCGTCGGAGGGGGACTAGGGCTGGTGTTAGGCCCAGCTTAGCTTCGGGTAGTTTCGTGGGTCGGCCAGGCAGAGGGTGGCGTGTAATATAATTTTTGTACAGGGAAAGGTCAACTGATGAATTGAAAGTTGTTTGAGATTTCGCTGAAAGAAGTTTGTCTTTTTTTGTCCTCTGATATGGGAAGTCGGGATTGGCTTGTCTACTGACTAGATTCCCTCTCCAGTTGAGGTTTTGATATTCGCATTGCATACAATCTGTTCCGAGCCTGCAGATGCCGATACGAAACGATAAAGTGTGATTCTTTGGGTAACTTTAAAGTTCGCCTCTTGACAAATTGGATACGCTTGTTTATCGTTGTGAAACGTTTCAGTAGAACCCAGAGTCGTAGCGTAATGTTGGTGAAGCTTTTAGTTGACAACGCAACAAAATCAACGTTGAATTTTTTTTCGTTGACGAAAGAAAACGAAACTGCAAATGTGAACAAAATCTGGATTCCTTGTTAAATTTTGAGAAATGAGATTTTGTTTAGTATGAATTTTATACAAAATCAATTGAGCGTTGCACATGCGTACGCTATATTTGGAAGCCATTTCAAAGCCCACACCGAGCGTCCTGACGACGAATTGACCCAAAAGGCAGTAGAGCTGAGATGGAGTACTCTGCAGCAAGCAACACTGAGCAGTGTCGAAAAATTGACACTGCTCGCAAGTTGTTGTACATATTACTGCTAAAATCGGACAGATTAAGAAATACATCCATGCACAACACGATTCTGGATTTGTCAAAGTATATCGTTTCTGTTCCACCCTCAGTGACGTGATACGGGCACTAAAACACTGTTGAGTAAATTTTGTATAAAATTGTGTTTTCAAAGCGCGATGCTCTCATTGCTCTAACTTCCATGGCAACAGACTATGTTCATCAGCGAGGCATCCATATATGATTTAGACCTTTCCGTAACAAAAAATGCAAGTGATGATTTGAATCCCTGACAACCATGAGGCAAAGCTGCCATGAATCCTGATTGGTAGCGGTCATATCCCTTTAATAACCTCCTCCCCTCTTCCCCCCTTTATCCTTCTGGAAACCTCAGGATCCCCTCCCGCAACCCCACTGGTCCCCCGCCTACTTCATCCAAGCAATCGTTCCATTACCATATTCACAATACCCCCACCACTCCACTACCCACGGTATCGTTACATGAGTTCTGTTTATGCGGCCCAACGAAACAGTGGAATTTAAGGCACAAATGACGATGCGCTCCCATCACAGTTACACTTCAACGGGTTTTGAATGATGGAAATTGAGTATGGCAATTATCGGGATCAGGCGGCCGGGTAGAGCTCCGGCTTAGAATGTTCACGCTGGAGATGCCGCATTCTAGTGTTCGTTTGTCCTTTGTAACTTTGAGGGGTATTCCGCTGCTTTGGTGGTCTTGTGTGTTAGTGTATATAGTTAGTTTAGATTTGCATGTTTGTGTTGACACTTTGTTCGTGTGGTTGTGCTTCTAGGCGAGAGATGTATGGGGGCAGACTTTTCATCGTATGCGCACGAAGGCAAGACCGATCGAACAGCCGATGTGGATATTGCGGCGGCAAAGGAAAGAAGAAGTCGGCGAGCCTATCTTGAGTAGGGGAGTGTGTGTGACGTGGTATGATGACGTCACAGCCCCATCCTATATAGTGAGGAGGGTGTGTAAGATAGTAACCTTCTTGATATGTGTCGCAAGGCGAAGGCAGTTTGAGGCATGGCTTTGGCAAGAGGAGGTGGACATTCGTGTTGCGTCTCTGTGTGTGGAGAGCTGACTAACATGAAGGTGGAGTGATCTTGTGTTGAAAGCTTGGCTTTGGCTTATGGGGGCTTGAGCTGGAAAACTTGTTATTATAAAGGAGTTTTAGGCTGGGAGCCTTCTTCCTTCGTTTTTCTATTCCGCCTCTTGTGTGTTGTGTATGCACTTGAGTGAAAAATAAGTATGAGTGATGTGGGCACTAGGAGAGAAGTTTCCATGGACAGCAAAAGGGGGGAAAGGGTTGGTGGAGATGAATTTGCCTCTAATCCTTCTGTCCTTCTCACAGAGTTCACGTTGCTGAGGGTGGAACAGGAACGGTGTACTTCGACAAATCCTAATTTGTGTTGTGCATGGATGTATTTCTGATCTGACCCCGACTTTATTTGTACTATGTACAACAATTTACGAGCAGTGTCGATTCATAGACCCTGTCGAGTGTTGTTTGCTGCGGAAAATGACGATTATCAGCTCCACTGGCCTTAATGGCAATGCCTCGGTAGAACTCTCGGTGTGGGAAATGGCTTTCAAATATAGCGTGCTGTCAGATCCCGGCAAAGCTTCTGATAACGGTTGTTTCTCAATGGACTCCATTGGCCTGCCTCGATCTGCAGCCTTGCTGCAGGAAGGTAGTGAAGTTTGAGCTGATTACAAATGATGATTCTGAATTAAATGTTAAGCACGCTGGCTTCCTCTATCACACTGTTTCACGGGTCGGAGCATTGGACCGGTAAACATCGGACAACCATTCGAATGGTTGGCAACCATTGGCAATGTAATTTCCGTCCACCGCCAAATGGCTGGCAGCGTGGCAATGGTTGGCTCGATCCAGCGGCAATGGTTGGATCCCTTGGCAATGGTTGTTCCGGGTCACCAGCAATTGCTTGAATTATGGGCAATCGTTGTTTTGGGCAGCCGGGAATGCTTGGCAAGTATTGGATTTAATGGTTCCGACCGTTGGAATCGCCTGGCTGGGACGCGAATAGTGTTCGCCACCATTCGAATGGTCCGATGATCCGACCTGTGCAATGTTTCAACCATTGCAAACAATTGGCATCTCCCTTAAAATTCAAACAAACAAGCTGGGAATTGATCGATGTTTCACTACTTTTTTTACTGAGCAATTTTACTAGTTTAACCTCGATAGGTTCAATATTGAAGTCGATAATATCCTCTTGAGATTGCCGCGTTTAGTTTCCGCTGTGCGCGTGACTGAGACGTTTCACAACGGGGATACATGAATTAGCGTCTCCGATTTGTCAGGAAAGCTAAACTTTAAGGTTACCCAAAGAATCACACTTTATCGTTTCGTATCGGCATCTGCAGGCTCGGAACAGATTGTATGCAATGCGAATATCAAAACCTCAACTGGAGAGGGAATCTAGTCAGTAGACAAGCCAATCCCGACTTCCCATATCAGAGGACAAAAAAAGACAAACTTCTTTCAGCGAAATCTCAAACAACTTTCAATTCATCAGTTGACCTTTCCCTGTACAAAAATTATATTACACGCCACCCTCTGCCTGGCCGACCCACGAAACTACCCGAAGCTAAGCTGGGCCTAACACCAGCCCTAGTCCCCCTCCGACGCTCTCGTCTGCGCCCTGAGCTTATTGTCGTGCATGACATCAATAGTAAAAGACAATTTTCCCTCTACACGAGCGGCGATCCCTGCACATATTCTGTAATGGCCAGCGCGACAAGGCCGAGCATGGCCGCCCTTCCGTTCCACATCTCCGCCTTGGAGGTGAAGAAGCCGCCGGACTTGCTGACAGGAGTGATGCCCTGGGAGAGGGGGACGAGGGAGGCGGCGGAGAAGAGAGAGACGGTGAAGACGAACCAGCTGAGGGAGCCGTTGTCTGCGAGCTGCCGGCTGAGGGGCGCACCCGTCGCGAATTCCACGGCCAGAGCAGCGACAAAGCCAAGCATGGCAAGCCGGCCATTGATGGTCTCCGGGCCGGAGCCGCCGAAGGAGAACACGTCCATCACTGTGGTCTGCCAAGTTTGAAGTGATGATAGAATATCAGAGTACTGAAATGTGCGTACGACTGAGAGAGGCCCTCTAATAGCAACTTCGGAATAAGGACAGATAGAATTAGCAATGCAAAAATTTAACTCACCTTCTTCACAGAAGGAGTGGGAGTGCTGACCACTGGAGTAGGGGTAGCGGGGGTGGCCAGAGGGCTGCTGGGAGTCCCCTCAGGCTGTGGCAGACAAATGAGAGGAGCTAATTAGCATTCCGGCATAAACCATAGGAATAGCCAACAATTTGCGGAACCACAAGCAAATCGCAACCAATGCGTCCGCAATGTTGCATCGCAATTCTACAACTAAACGAGATAACATCAGCAACACACGAAGACTCTGCTCGGCGGACAACATTAAAGAATGAATTCTCACCTTTGACTCGCAGCGGACTCCGGCCGTCCTGCCCCTGCCCAGCTTCAGAGGAGCCATGGCGATCCCACGGGCGGTCACGGCGGTCTTCAGAGCAGTGCTTGGCGCCAGGGCAGCCAGGCCCTTGGCAGAGCAGTTCACCATTGCAGCCATGGTTGCCATTGCAGAAGATGAGCTTTCCCGGAGAGGTGAAGTCTACACCTGTAGAATGTAACGTCGCCTGAAGTTCGAATTCAGAGGAGAGCGGGAGGCCTGAGGAAGCTGCTGCGCGAGATACCGATTCTCCGAGCGGGGGCGCGGCTTTATAGGCGGCCGCGGCGGAGCGGGGAGGGGCCGGGTCGGCGGAGGCCGCACGTGCGAGCGCGCGCGGGGAGGGCCGCTGCGTGGGCGCGCGGGGGCGGGCGGAGGGGCGTGGCGGAGATTCGCGCGCGGCGCCGGCCCGCGACGTGGCAGGCGGAGGGCGCGCCACGGCGCGGGCCGGCGGAAAGGTCCGGTCCGGGCGGAAAGGTCCGGGTTCATTCGTCACCCTTCAATCGCTTATTCGCAGAACTCACTTTATTGGTCGTGAACTTCCCTCAACAACATCAAACTATGAGTGGGACAAAAAGCTGGAAAAGCCCTTGCTCCTCCTCCAGCCAACCATTGCAAGTAACTGCAACCATTGGACCATTGATTCCCGCACCACCCAATCATTGCCAATGGTTGCTCCCAGCGGTGTTGGGCGGCGGGCACACCGTATAATACGGTATTATACGCTGTATCGAAAAAGGGGGGGAATTTTATTGAACTCACGATGGCGGGGCCATCAAATGTACATGAACAAAAGCATAATGTGGAACCACGAGAGACTGGTCGCAAAGGACCTAAGCACAATAAAAAGAGGAGAACTATATACCGCCCCCCTTTTTTGGTTATCCCGCCACTATTTTTTTGAAATCCGACCCTCCCATTTCGGCTATTCTGCCCCCTGTTTTGAAATACCCCGCCCCCCCATTTTGGATATTCCCCCCCCCCCCGTTTTCTCCTTCTCACACATCAGCGCAACGTTCGAGAGAGAGAGCAAGGAGAGAGAGAGAGTGAGCAGAGGAGTGAGAGCAAAGGAGAGAGAGACTAGAGTAGAGAGCACAGGAAAGAGCAGAGGAGAGAGAGAGAGAGAAAGAGAGAGTGAGAGAGCAGAGTGAGAGCAGAGGAGAGAGACTACAGGAGAGAGCAAAGGAGAGAGAAGAGAGAGAGAGAGCAAAGGAGCGAGAGCCGAGAAGAGAGAGTACAGAGGAGAGAAAAAGAGCAGAGAAGTGAGAGTAGAGGAGAGAGAGACTAGAGGAGAGAGCAAAGGAGAGAGAGAGAGAATGAGCAGAGGAGAGAGAGTAGAGAAGAGAACGACTAGAGGAGAGGGAGCAGAGGAGAGATATTCCTCTTCTTACTACTCTCTTCTAGACCTCTGTCCTCGTAGGTCCCCCCGCTAAAGCATTGCAGGTAGAGTCAGCGGCTATCGCTATGCTTGCCGATCTTGATGTGAGATTCTTCCTTCTTGTAGTGCTTGGTCAAGACTTGTACAAGCTCATCGCGAGTCTTATACTCAGTCATTTGTGTTGAGATTGCAAACCGAGAGGAAGAAGGGAAGGGAGGGGTGGGCAGGGCAGGGGAGGG
>CM074804.1:3552514-3741293 GCA_037447605.1 Zygnema circumcarinatum
CCCCCCCCCCCCCCCCCCCCCCCCCCCCCTTCCCTTCGGCAAACCTCTGGATTCCCTCCCGCAACCCCACTGGTCCTCCACCTACTTCATCCAAGCAATCGTTCCATTATCATATTCACACTACCCACCACTCCACTACCCACGGTACCATTATATGAGTTCTGTTTAGGCGGCCCAACGAAACAGAGGAATATAAGGCACAAATTGCGGTGCGCTCCCTTCACAGTTAACACTTCAACGCTTACAGATGTAGATCCAGGGCAGAGTTCCCGCGGCGCCTGCGGAGCCGCTCTGCGATTAGGAAGGCAAGTTCCAAACTCTGGCTGGCATTCAGGCGTGGGTCGCAGTGAGTGTGGTAGCGCAGAGAGAGGTCGTCCGCCGTCACCTCCTTTGAGCCACCTGTGCACTCTGTCACATTCTGACCTGTCATCTCCAGATGCACACCTCCAGGATGGCTGCCTTCCTCCTCATGTACATCAAAGAATGCACGCAGCTCCGCCTGCGGAAAAGGGAGATAAAATATTAGCGCTCCTTCGGTCAAAACCGAATACAGATCGAGTCCGCAGAAGTAAGCCGTTAGTCCAGACTAACAACATCAAATATTGCACCTGCTGTTGCAGGGCAGGCGGAAGATAGCGCCACAAGTTAAAGAAACCTAATGGCAATATCCATCTGTGCATGGTAACAATGTTATGGCAATTTCGATTTCAATTATAATAGCAATTCCGATTAGCAGTTTGTAGTATTTTCACTTCGCTACAAAAACCTCTGGCACCGTGTCAAGTGTTTAGTGTCTCACCCGAATAGCATCGAATGGGCGGGTTTTGTAGCCATTAGGTGCCTTGATGGTATTTCCGTGCATGGGATCAGACACCCAGGTCACAATGAGGCCCTCATTTCGCACTGCCCGGATCAGGGCTGGTAATTTCGCCCTCAGTTTATCCGCCCCCATACGGACAATGATTGTGAGACGGCCTGGCTTGTTCTGGGGATTGAGCTTTTCGCAGACCTTTACAAGTTCTGCAGGATCCATCTTATCACTGACCTGCAGCACGTGTGCGCATGAAGAAATTTATTAATCATGGCAGTACAAGGTAGGATGCCCAATAGCAAACTAATACCTTGCTACTCATTCGACATTGGGCCCTCTAGATTAATAAATCCATTTGCCTTTTGCCTAGAAGAAATCAAAATATTACCAACTCATTAAATCCATGGAGATTCTAAACCAATCAGTTTCCTGCCTGTAGAAAAGCCAGAAAAAAAAGCAATATCTACTACAGGCGAAGGCAAGGTCAGTAAAAACATTAATGAAAGTCTAATATCACAAGCCCAAGCTTTACTCACCTTCACTCCAAGAGGATTGCTCACACCCCGCAGGAACTCCATATGTGCGCAGTCGAGCTGGCGAGTTCTCTCACCGACCCACAAAAAGTGAGCAGAGCAACCATACCTGCAAAATTGCAAGGAAGAGTCAAAACGCTCCCATGTAGGTAGCAGTGGACAAGCACAAAGTAAGGAATTCATTAGATCGGGAGCCTTTAACCCAAATAATACTTCCACTTCAAAACAAGTGCACATCCTAGCCAGCTGAGGCTTGAAATGCAGCTCACCAAAGGCCAGTTGTAGAATCTTCCCGGGTAAGAGCTGACTCATAAGGGAGCAGAAGGCATTCGTGTGAAGTGAAAAAATCTGTGGTCTTCATGATCGGATGATCTTTCGTTAGACCACAGGCAGCCATGAATCCCAAAGCCTCATCCACACGGTGGGCAAGCTCTTGGTATCTGCAACAAGAAGAGAGAGAACGTTTAGAGCCTTTGTAACATAAAAACTTACTACTACTTAAGACTCCTCAGTTCCATTGCGATGAAACCAAATTAAGTTCTTTACTCATTTTGCAAGAGATGTATGTCGGCACTTACTTGTGAGCCTGACTGCTGTTTCCCATGAAGTCCAAGTTCCACTGGGATACACGCTGCATAGCCGCATATCCACCAGTAGAGAAGGCCCTCAACAAGTTAAGGGTGGAGGAAGCCTGGGCGTAAGCTCGGACCATACGATTAGGATCCGGAACACGAGATTCCAAGGTGAATGCGTCGCCATTGACATTGTCTCCACGGTAGCTTGGTAGCTTAAGGCCGTTTTTCTCCTCAAAAGGATCGCTCCTGGGCTTCGCGAATTGCCCAGCCATTCTGCCAAGCTGCTCCACCCCAACTAATATCAGCGACGGAGATGCATTACTACAATCTCATTTCTGAGATTGATAGAAACAGAGAGCCAACGAAAGAACAAAAGGAAGTGGTCTGAATTCCTGTCGATATCCATTGAAAATACTGAGACAACTAGTACCCCGAAAGTCACTCACACAGAACTCAGCAACATATCGAGAAACTCTATGAAGGCAATACTGTAGATTCAAACACTTAAAACTACCGACCTACAGATACCGACAAGATGTTGGTATCAGCTCAAGTAAGACTGTTGCAAACTCACCTTAACAACAGGCATCTGCCCGCCGAACATCAGCACAACAGCCATTTGGAGGAGAACACGGAAACTGTCACGAATGTTGTCGGCCTTGAACTCCTTGAAACTCTCAGCGCAATCACCTCCCTGCATTTTCAGAGCAGCGAAAAGCAACCAGCCAGATAGATCTCAGATTGACATTGGAAGGGGTTCATTCCTGACAGGAAAGCACAGATCAATCGAAATTGGAACTGAAAACGACACAGTAGAGAATGAAGACGAAATGAATCAAACTACAAAGTGGACAGACCTGGAGCAGGAAAGCCTTTCCGAGAGCAGCTTGGCCGAGCTTCTCCTCCAGACTGCGGGCCTCTCCTGCGAAAACGAGCGGAGGAGAGTCGCTCAGCTGCTGAAGGACGTCTTCCAAGACCGCCGCATCGGGGTATTCCGGCATCTGGTAAGCATGGAAGTTCTTCCAGCTTTCCACACTCCACGCGCTCTCTCCTTCTGCGAGCTTCGCAGGAGCAGGCTCGGTCGCCACGCAGCGAGGAGAAACAACCGCCCTCCGTACCAAGCGGCCGGTGGCCGGCTTCAGATGTCCTCCAAAAGCCTTTGCGTGGCCAAGGAAAGACTTCTCAACTCCTGCTGCTCCGAGAGCCTTGGAGCAGGGAGCCACTGATGCAGCTGTGGCGGCCACTGATGCGAGCATGGTTGCTGCTCCAGCCATGGCGGTGGGAGGCTCGCAGGAGGGAGGGAAGGAGGGGCGAGGAGGCGGACAGGCGGGCGCGCAGCGGAGCAAGTCTGGGAGGAGGGTGGGTTGGACGCGGCGCCTTATGCCCCTCCCCCCCGGCAGTCGCCGTCCGTCCGTCCGTCCGTACGGCCCTCCGTCGCGCGGGCCCGCCCCCGCGCGCGCGCACGCGACGGCGACGGCCAATAATGCGCGCGGAGCGGACGAACCGGGGGGGCCGGATTCCGTCAAGGCAGGTCACGCTCGGACCTAAAAGTGACGTCACTACATACTAGTGCAATAAACCGCGCGGCGGAGCAGAACGGCGCGGCGCGCGGTTCGGCGAGTCGCGGACCGGCGGAAATATCTCCCTCCACGCGACGCTGACGGAGGGCGACGGCCGCCCGGGGAGGCGGTGCGGCCGCCCCTGTCCGTACAGACGAGGCGGATCTCAATCGACCGCAGCACTCCGCTCCCCCCCTCCCTCCCTCCGTGCGGGCGTGCGCGGGGCCGCGGTCCGTACGGCGGCGCACGCGGGCGGAAAAGTTAACGTGAGGGCCGCGAAACAGCGCAGGGCCGAGAGGCAGTCCGCCAATGACACACCGCCAGGTGGCCCGCCGCCGCGGGCAGCCATTGGCTGCGGCGCCTGGCGGGGCCGCCTTCGCTCGCCCGCTCGCTCGAGTGCCCGTACGGTACGGAGCGTTCGCGGCCTCCCTCTGGCTGGCTGGCTGGCTGGCGCGGTCGCTTCGGCCGGCGGGCTGGGGACGGGGACTGGGGACTTGGGGGGGGACCAGGCATCGTCAAATAAGGGATTTCCCCTGAAATCCCGTAATTCACCTATTTTCAGACCATTTTGAGTTTCATTTTCGGGATTTGAGGGACGTCTTTGTTTCGTACTTTTTGTACCTTTATGTACTTTTAGTAGGGTACTTTGTTTGTACTTTTGGACGAAGTTTTTGTCCTGTAGTAGCATTCGACGACCACCGTTTTTCTAACATTGACAAACAACACGTCATTGCTGATGTGTCTAACGACGACGCATGAAGCATGAGAGTTCGACTCCACTTTCACCCCATGTTGTCATTTATAACAAAATGACGAAATTTGATTCTTTTGTAGAGTTGAATCGATTCAAATGGGAAGTTAAACACATAAGTGCAGTGCTTCCCTTATGGTTTCCACAGCCGAAGCCAAGCAAGGCTCACTGCTCCAAGAACTAAAGAATTGAAAATGCAACTCTCTTTTCTCCAAAATTCCTTACCCGAACCCCTCTGCTGCCCTCCCTACAATTTCGCTAAAAAGACCAAGTGTTTCCAGTATTCATGAACCCCCTCTTCCGAGTTCCTTGTCTTCGACCTCCACCTCTGCTGCTACCTCGGGCAGATGCACAAGAACTTGGGAGTCGTCCACCGTCAGACCAAACTTGTCTTCGTGGCCTGATTGAAACTTCAGCAAACTCTCATCCTTCGTCATTTCCAACATTTCAGGCTTGAAAACTGCAGCCCAAGAAGCAGGCAGGCAGGCAAGCAGGCAGGCCAACGGGCGGGCGGACAGGCAGACATTATTTCGTTTCGTTTCCCATCCGTAGGTCTGGCACGCCTCCTGTAGGTTTTTTTTTTTTTCTCCATATTAGGGGGTGTCAGACTTAGCAAAATCTTACGAAAAGCGTTACGAAAAAAAAGGTTACGAAAGTACTCCGCCGCAGGAGGATCGCTATTATACTGGAGTACTCGTTCTGATGTCAAACTTACGAACACGCGTACTGAAATTTTTTAAGTCTGACACCCCCTATTGAATGGCCTGGTTTATTTTCGGGACTTTCTGAGATTTATTTTCGGTATTTACGGGAATATTCCAAACCGTAAACCGTATTTGACGATGCCTGCCGGGGACTGGAGCCGGGGGGGGCTGGGAACTGGCTGGGGACCGTGGCAGGCTTTGACCCTCCGTCCCAGTCGGTCCGCACCACGTCCCATGGGTCCAATCCACCGAACTCCCATCGGTCCATGGCTCGCATCACCAAGTTGACAAAGCGAGGGTTGGCGGGGGGTGGCGAGAAGCAGAGCAGCAGCCCGACAAGCATCAGCTCCCCGGCACTCTTCGCCAACACGATTTGCAAAGTGGAACTTTCCCCTACTTCATACTTTACAACACCAAGTGACTAGCCAAACTGGAAAACTTAGCCGTAAAACGAAAGACACAATATATCCTGCATCAGCCGCAACGGCTATACTTAATTACATTGATAAAGCTGAGACGGCTGAGACAAAACATTTGCTCTGCCAGTTATTTACCACAAAGAATGGTGAAAGCAAAGCAGGTCGAACTTGACAACTGGGGGAGAGCCTAAGTCGTCGAGAAAGCAACTTGGGCGTCAGGTTTTGCTGAGGCATGGGCGGCAGGACGGACCGCAGTTACCAGCCACTTGCCCAGGTGAGTCCCCCAGGGTCCCTGCAAGTTGCCTATGCGGTCCCCAGCGTGGCGAGAGAGGGAAGGATGAGTCCCAGCAGACACGTGTCCGGGTCAAAGTTGATGTTCAGCATGTCGCATGCCTCCTGAGCCCATGGCATGACATAAAGCATTCTCGGCCATAGAGACCCGCCGGACGGTATTTTGATGACACCCGCTCGATCGCGTTCCTTCAAATAGGCCACAAATTGATCAAACTGAACCAAAGCAAGCACCACCAGTGCATCCGGTCAGGTGCCTCCTTAGTGAAAGCTTAAGTTAAAGAACGTTGGTCTATGAAGCTGTACCTTTCGCTGGTCAACTGGAAGGATCAGGGAAAACACTCACCCCTGCAGCGTTAGCTTCGCCTGAAGCCGCATATATTCGGCACACCTCCCGCTGCAAGCAGAGTCAAATTCCAAAATCAAGCGTGAGACAATCACAAAACCAGTCCGAAACGATGCACTGTTTGTGATTCCGATGCAATCTGTGGATGCATTATTCTGCCCTGCTTCACAATAAGACTGATTTATGATTCAAACCCTCACCTATGCCAAAGATCAATCTTGCCACCTTCAGTATCTTCAGCGAGCAACTGACGGATGTTAGAGACAACATACGATACCTCTTAAGTCTCTCTAGAACTATCTCAAACATTCTGAAACAACCGATGGAACTTCTGGTCCAAAATTTCATTGCTGAACCGGTTTTTCAGAGGTGATCCTCGGCTTAACCTGCACTTCTCTTCTATGCCTTACCTGGTTTGCTGGAGTGCTTCGAAAGGTGCCTTGAACCGCTCGATAATCCGCACGCTTAGTCACCTGAAGCTTTTCAGGCCACCTGAGCCGCAGCCTTGACAGAGTCAGCAGAATTTCCGTAAAAGAAAAAATGCCCAAGTGCAATATGCATGTTTGAGATAGATTTGTGAAAGGACAGACGTTTATTACCCCTAAACATCCTAGAGTTCGACAGTATTGAAGGTACTCAGCTAAGAAACCCACGAGCTGCAAACACTTCTCGCTACAATCACAATGACCCAGACAGGGGTGATAACGGCGTCCTCCTCATGTGGGTAATATGTAGGCAAAACATTCATCTCCATCAAAGCACCTTCAAGTCAGGGAGGGCTCGCGACTTAGCCCAAGAGAAAACTCCAAACTGAACAAACATAGGGCCATGCCGTAGCATTGATCGCATATGCATTTGTAACTAGTATCATAAGGACCAGGAAAAGCTAGCACAGGCCATGCATATCCTGCAGAGAAAGAGAGAACAAGGCTTCAGCTGCCTACCCTGCTGGTTCATGCACATCCACCTCGTAGCAGCACATGGTTAACTCCTGATACACAACCTCCACCGCGCAGTACTGATGTCCACTTTTACATAGCCAGAACCGCGGCTCAGTTGCGGTGTTCGCATTGCCAGTAATCTCAGATAGAGATTCACGAACTGCTGCTGCTGGAAGTGGAGGTGGCGGCTCTGCAGGCGGTGGCTGGGCTTCTGCTGAGGGGGAGTAAGGTGGGCAAGGAGGAGGGGGTGATGACGGAGGAGGAGGGGGAGGGGGCGGCTGCTGCGCTGGAGGAGAAGGAGGCGGAGGTGATTGAGGCGGTGGAGGAGGAGGAGGCTCAATAGGAGGAGGAGGAGGAGGCGAACTGGGAGGGAGAGGGGGTAATGGGGGCGTATCTAAATCCATTGCAGGCTGACTTACAACTGCGTCCGGCTCAGGGGGTGGCGTCACAACTAACGGATTAAGTGGAGAACGACCACCACGGAAACCCCTCGTCCGTTCCAACAGACTCGGAGAGACAGATGCTCCAGGAGCTAAGGAAGTTGTCGCATTGAGACCAGAACTTGGAAACACACCGTCCAAAATGGACCTCCCCATAAAGCTCTGCCCTGCAGGCGGCCCAATAGGAGACAAAGGGGACCATGCAGGAAGGCCTGCAGGGCGCTCAGAATGGGCTCGAGCAGATTTGGGGAGTGGGAGGGGAGCAAGGGCAGCTTGTGGGGGGGGTAGGGGAGGACGATTAGTGGGAAGATTGAGAAGTAGCCCTCTATCTGGAGGAGGGCGGCGATGCAAGCCTGGACTCGCAAGAGAGCCGAGCCCTGCTAATACACCTGACGAAGGAGTTGGCTCCACTACTCCACTTATCAAACTGCTGCTTAGGCTGCCTTCACCTCTTGGTGTAAGTAGCTCCTCTCGCAAGTCACCATGGAGGTCATAATCCCTGACATTGCCAGACAAATCGTCTGATCTTCGGAGGCTGTGTTCACCATCCATGGTCGCCTCAGGCCCTAAGCTCCAATGCGAGTTTCCAGGCTGCACTACGAGGGGTCCATCAGATTCACCTGCACCAGTGATTCCTGATGATCCAAAACTTTGAGCCCCTGCAGCTTCTTCATTGCGTTCACCGTCCCACTCCCACTCGCGTGCAGAGCGAGCACTCAATCCTGGGGCTACACCCGCTCGGCGATCTCGTTCTCGTTGGTAATCCCAAGCCCGCCGTCGAATATCTTCAAGGGTTATCTGACCTGAATTTCCATGATGTTCACTTTGCAAAAGCGACATGGCCGAATTGCTGTGCGACCAATCCCCCGAAGAACAAGACAACCGCCAGCATGGCCTTTAGAAAAACCATCTCGAAAATTATTGACACAAAAAGTACGTTTTAAAACCGACTGAAGAGTCTAGCCAAAAGACATGGATCTTATGTCAAGCAATCACAGCATATGAAGTCTGTTTAGATTGTCAAAGTTTAAGCAAGCAGTAACCAACCTGAACTCAATCTGAACACTCGAATCAAAGTGTCCAGCCAGCGTGACATTGCGTAAAGCTGCTGCAGCCGCCTCTACCCGGTCAAACTCCACAAAGCGGCATGGACCTCGAGCTGTTCTCGCGCTCCGAACTCGGGTCACAGAGCCAAACCCTGCTGAGCCGGCATTGAATATAGCACGCAATTCAGCTTCACTAAGAGCGCCGGGTGACCCGGGCCCCGCATGGTCCGGTAGGCCCATCCACAGTGTGTTGGTGGGCACTCTCTCCCTCTCACCATGCTCGCGAGTAGGGAGGTTGCGACTGCGACCGCGACTCACAGAGGCAGGACCGATGCCGGCCTTAGAGACCAGGCTTCCCAAACTGGCTGCAAGTGGAGAAGTTGTGCCCAAAAGTCGAGCCCCTATAGGAGCAAGAGGGGGTGGAGTATGCAGTAAACTCGGCGGATTGGGGGGAGAGCTGGTTGGTGCACGTGCTGGAAGGTGGCCTGGGACATTCTTATACTCAACATGGATAGACATGGAACCAAACCGCACGCCATTCAGACGAGCCTTGGCAAGTGCAGCACCCTCCGCTGTTCTGAAGTCGATGAAGCAACATCCACTGTGCCGAAGAAACTTCCAGCCAGTCAACTCCCCATGCTGAGCGAAAGCAGCCAGAATATCCTCCTCTCGAACTAAAGGATCAATGCGCCCAACCCACAAATGCCGTGCTCCAACTGCCATATTGCGATCTCCATGCTTTGCCAAAAGAGGAAGTCCGGACAGAGGGAGGGGAAGATGGAGAAGCAAAGGTGCTGGTGTGGGCAGTGAGGCGAATGATTTCCGTTTGAGCTCCCGAAGATAATGGAAGGCACGCCTTGCATCATCTCCTGTTGTAAACTCCAAAAGGACCGCGCTTGCACTGACTAAAATAGACACAGAACACGGCGCGGGCATCTGAGCAGCTGCCATAGATCTCAAGAGCTCCTCTTTAGCGCTCTGACTTGACACACCACCAACCCAAACGTGTAGTCCTATAGTAGAAGTTCCACTGTCTGCAAACTGAAGCTGAAGAGGAAATCCCCACTGCAAACTACCCTGAAGTGTTTCTCGAGCACGCACAGCGTCTCGTACTGTACAAAAATCTACGACAGCACTTTCACGGGCCCGCAACATCACAATGCCTTCGATTGGACCAAAGTTCTCGAACTGCGCGCGCAATGCTGCCTCCCCAACTTCCACGTCGATTGGCCCCACCCACAAATGGCGGCTGGCCATGCAAACTTCATCTTCCGGTGCATCATGCTCAGCTCCACGTGGAAGATGATGGCCTGTCTGTTGGAAGGCCATGCTTCCAGTTCCCACACCGTTCATCGTATGAGAGGCGGGCAAAACGGGCTGATCATCCCCAGGGTCTGCCCATGCTCCAATCCTCTGGCTAGTCCAACTTGGTCGCCGCCTTCCATTGGTCTCGCTCATGTCAGCTACCTCCACCCCATCAATACTCCAGGTGGTCCGACCTCTCGATCCTCGCAATGACGAATCATCCCCAAGACCCGTGACTGTGACAGCAGCGATCTCCCTTTCTCGGATCCAAGCCCTCGCATCACCGTCGTGGCTTGAGAGACTTGTCAGAGAGTCTGTGCCAAAAAAGCAGGCCACCAAAGTTTGCAAGGAAGGCCAAACAATTGCCAAAACTTCTGTCATTGCTGTCCGGCGCAGCTGCTGGAGTGAAGTAATCAGCCAGTGCTGGGCACTTGCCTTGCCCTCTAATACCTGCTCCAATCCACAACATAGGGTCAATCCTATCTGTACGATTCACTCTCTTCATTCAGCCAGAGTGAAGCTAACCTAAGGATTTAGAGAGATCTAAAAAACAAACGACATTGGAGTTCAAATGTCTGAACCAACAAAACAAGGCGAAAAACATGCATCTAGTTGCCCTTCATTGTGTACCGAGCCGCTTGCAAGAGTGAAACCCATGCCTAAAACGCACAGCATTGGAATCCTCCTGGCCCGTTTTTAATATAGCAACACCGGACATTTAATGTCGTGGGTCGCTTAAATGTCTAATGAGGTAGCAAGGGAACAATCTTCGTATGGCGAGCATTATAAGTCCAGGAGAATACATACATGTTGAGCTATACTGCGGCTTGACTGATACTCAGGATTCCTTGCAGATTCATGGGTTGTCTCAGTGGGAGAAAGAGTCCCCTGCTCGCCGTTCGCTTCGCTATTAGACCCGCTAACCAATGTTTCTCGATTTTCTGCAACCATGTCCAATTTAGATTGCAACTTTTGCGGATGGCCTCGAGTAATCTCCAACAGAAAGTGTATACCTTCTTTTCGCCTTTGAATCTCCTTACTGCGAAGAGCATCAAAACAAGCCCCTATGACTACTTCTGGCAACAATTGCAACGATCGAATCGCCGCCACAGCTGCTAACTTCTGAACAACAGTTCCTTCTAACACCTGCCATTCCACAACTTCTGTAATGGTTCCTTTGCTTAGACTCGTCTCAGCAATGCCGCTAACATGTTGACCTACACGCTTATCACCAGCACGAGCCGGCAAAGTAGGAGAAGCATCAGCTTCTTTAGGAGGAGGCAGCTTGCAACCATGAAGGTGGTACATCAAGCGAAAAACAATATCATCGGCCATGGCATTACAAACCGCCGGCGGGACACTGCGGTGTGTGTTCACGGAAGCTGTTGCACAGAGCAGCTCGGGCAGCCCTGCAAATGCAGCTTTTGCTGTTTGTAGCAAGACGCCGTTTTCGTCAGCAGAGCGGTGAGATAACTGCGAAACTGCCCAGTCGCATAGATTAAGCACCAGTCGTGCACCAACTTGAAGACCAGCCGGGCAGCGAGCAGCATAGCGTGGAATCAGTTCAGCAGCAACGCGTTGTACGCTCAGGCAGCCTGTAGACGCACACACAGCCCCTTCGAGAGTAAGCAGGTCGTCCATTCCAATTAAAATTTGAATGATAATGTCCCGAACAAGGTACATTCGGGAAGGAAAAATGCTTTGACGAATTGCAGTTTGCCAGAGCTACAACGCTTTTCCAGATAGCTGACCTGATTGAGCAGAACTCTCCTGCTCAGAGAAATATGACAGACATCAGCTAGACCTGAGGTCTAACAGTGAGTGCAGTCCAGAATTCGTTGCAAGCATCCAAAGGAATAACAATCGACTAACCTCTGCCAGAATTTACGAGGGCAAAAAATGCGTCTTTTACGTCATCGCCAACTGGCGATTCTGGATTTTTGTTCGCTCTCTCCAGCGCCTGCTTAAACCGCAGATAATCTCGATAAAGCGTGCGTAATTCGGCTTGCTTAACGTCTTTCCTGCTGTCCTGCCACCCCGAAAATGATATAGTTTCTGGACTGCGCTTCTGCCGAAGAGGCATCCCTCCCACCAAGTCAGTGCCGGGTTTAAGAGGCGAAATACGCTCCATATGGTCCCCCATAAGGACCTCTGGACCCGCGCTGTGCCTTCTTCGTTTCTTCAGAGGCGGCTCACTGCCTCCATGCATTCTGAGAGGGAGGGCGGATAGAGATGGCAGCGGCCCTCCGTAGTTGTAGTGGCCCATGTGCGTCATCTCCGCCCCCCACTCGCCCATAAGCGCGTTGCCTTGCCGGCCCTCCCCCCTCCCCCCTCTCAAGGAGAACCCTAAAGAGCGCTGACTGCTAATACGAGCGACGGCAGCCCTGGCTCTCCCTCGGACACGGTGTGCCGCTGGGCTGCACTCGGAGCCTTCCCGCCCTCCCCTGCAGCCGCTACGGCGTCGACGGGAAAGATATCGGCCGATGTCCCGATACGATAATATCGTGTAGTTGGTGTGGTAGTCGCCGTTCCGTTATTTGCGACTGCAACGGCGAAGCGCCAGTTGAACTGTGACTGGACAGGGTACGACACATGAAGCGACTGTGGCTCAGGTACTATACTTCCAAATCAAACATTGGAGGCGGCCTGGCGAGAAAGGTTCCTGAGGAAAATGAAAAAGCAAGGGGTCGGCTCCTCTCAAATTTATCTACGAATTGGAGCAGTAAATTACGTAGCAACGACTGCTTTTCGATGACAAATCTAAAACTGCGAGTTACACTGCAAGGGATAAAACCTGATACCCAGACGCTAAGCAGGCAGCAGTTCGACGATCCCCGTGTTCTTGGTGCTTGGAAGACTAAGCCTTAAAATCACACAGACAAAGTTTTACATATTCTACACAGTTTTTCTCACAGAATCATGCGCAAAGGCATGCATTTCAGAATATAAAGTACGCATTATATTCAAAACACTGTTCACGAAAAAAGGACGAAAGTCAGTTTGGATCAATTGGCATTTTCAGTCGTCACCAAAAAAGGTAAAAGTATCGAAAATTGCGTCAAACACGCCCCGTTGCAGTGATAGCCATGGTTGAGCAGCAAGCACAACGACGGAGGGGAGGCGACAAGGATTGGGGGCAAGAGTTGGCGCGCCGCCCTTCATCGTCCAGTGACAGAACGAGCTCGTCTCCCCTTTGCAACAACTCCTTGCAGCACATGGCCCCGTCAGCGACACGACACGATACAACACGATATAGTACGGTATTTCACGATACGGTACATTAAGATACGATATGTAACGATACGATGCGACGTTCGATTTGTGCTGTCGGTTGCTGGCGCCGCACGCAGCAGTCCACGTCAGCGCGCGCGGGCGGGCGGGCGGGCGGCAGGCGCCGAGCACGCGGTTTGGACCCGTACGGTCCAATGCCTGCCGCAGGGGTGGCCTCCCATTGGTCCACGTGGCCACCACGTGAGCACTGGTGCGTTCTCCGCCAATCGCGGCCCTCGGCCTCCGCAAGGCCCGCCCGCCGGCCAGTCCGTGCGACTGGCGGTCGGCGCTGCGCCGAGACAGAGAAGAGTGGAGAGAGGGAGGAGAGAGGAGAGAGGTGAGAGGTGACAGGGGGGGCAGCCATGGCAGGAAGCACTTCGCAGCCGCTTCTAGGCGAGGCCGAGCGGCAGTGGAAGCCGAGACTATCCATGGAAGGCGCGCGGCTGGCGCTGCTTCTTGTAGCTGCGATGCTTGCCGCTTGCTTGGCGACTCTTGGAACCGTTCGCCTACAGGGACCGCGCGTGCTGCGGATGGCGAGGCTGCGTTCTCAGGAAGAAGTTCGGAGTCATTTCCTCAGCGTCCCCTGCAACAGCAGCATAGCGAGCCATCTGTTCAACCTCACACAGGAACCACACTTGGCAGGGACGCCTGAGAACATGCGCACTGCAGACTACGTACTATCCAAGTTTCAGGTGCGCCGCATACTGAATTTCAGGACGGGATAACTTGAGAAGTATCACGTGCATCGATCTGCATGTTCATTTGATGCTTTGTGCTTTCTCTCACGGGTTATAGCTGATGGCTAGATTGGGATAAGGCAGTAAAACTTCAAGAACCAGGCAAAGCTGCTGAGCACACGTGCGCATTGGACTCATATTAATCTGTTTGACGGCTCCAGTATTGGGGAGGTACCAGTTGTCGAACTTGTGAATAGATAGAGTAAGGCGCAAAGGCAGCTGAGTCGGGATCGGATCAGCTACCACTTGATTTTGATCTTAGTGGCGAAACGATTTTTTGCTGCAATGCCGCTGACAGAGTAAATTCATTTCCTACGGACATGTCGACATTCCAAATTATGGTCTAAGTTTTAGCATAGGCCCAGGGTCAATCGCGCCCATCGTGAAATGGGAGACGAGGGAATTCGTGAATTGAAGGATCACGAACCGGTGCTAATACGCTCTCCAAATGTGCTGTTGAGGGGAACTGAAATTGACCATTTTGATAAGATCGCTTTTCTCAGATGAAGGTAGAACAGTGTTCCTCTGACCTTGTTGACCACCCATGAAGGGCCGTACAAGTATCTTCTTCGAGGACGTGCTTGAAGCCGATTTGTGACCCCCCGAAGCATTCACCACGTTTAGTTCGCCGAATGCTGAATGTCTACGATCGCGGATTCGCTTGGAATAATCAAAGGAGGAATGCAAGACTGGCCTTAGCTCAAACTGTGTATTTCCAGATTGAAAACCCTCTGTATCGAACAATGCGCTATCTGCGCAAGACACAAGTAAATGATGCATTTATAAAAAGGAAACGTGCAGGAGCTCAAGAATCAAGCAACTCTTTTTAAATGCAAGCACTATTATGCGTGTCATTGTGATGGATTGCGCAGGAGTACGGACTTGAGGATGCCCACTTTGCTGACTATCCCGTGCTGCTCAGTTATCCTATTTCCACTTCCCTCTCCATGGAAGCACCGGTTAGACGCAACTTGAAGCACAGGGAGGGCGGCATCCCGGGGGACCCCTACAGCGCTAACGGCGGCGTCTCTGACCTCTTCCTCGCCTACTCGCCGAGTGGGAGTGTGACGGCGGAGGTAGTGTACGCCAACTACGGCAGAACAGCGGACTTTGCAACGCTGCAGGACCTCGGAGTTGACTGCACAGGAAAAATTATTTTGATGCGCTATGGGGAGATCTTCCGCGGTGATAAGGTGAGCAAACCAAACCCTCTTTGCAGACGCTATGGTTATGTAAATACAATGGGGATTTCGTTGAAAGCTGAAAGACATGGAAGGTGCGAGACATGGCAATGAAACAGTGAGAGTGTGGGCCTGCAGGTTGCAAACGCAGCCAAAGCTGCAGGAGCAGCTGCGATAATTTATTCTGATCCGGAAGACTCTGCGCCTGAAGGGACGAATGCGTCACATGTTTACCCACATCGCCAGTGGCTCCCTTCCTCGGGGGGGCAGCGAGGCACTATTTACGAAGGCTTAGGGGACCCAGAAACGCCCGGTTGGCCCTCCACCTTTGACGGGGAAAGGTTGTCGAGGGAAGCCGTGAAAGATGTGCTTCCAACGATTCCTGCAATGCCCATTTCTTATGCGGATGCCGAACCCATCCTGACGAGACTTGGAGGCCAAGTTGCGCCGCAATCCTGGTGGGGGGGCATTCGGAGAGAAGGGCACGGGCTAGGACCCGGCCCCGTGGTTCTCAATATGACCGTTGAGGTAGGATATCTGCCTCCCGTTGAAGATTGATGTTATGAAGATTGCTTTCCGCAGGCTGTAGAATGCTCGGGGTGATTATTGCTGCAAGGGCTTTCGCCATCAGCGTTGACTCTTCGTGTTTGCATTCTGGATTGCAGATGGACACAGTTGTGCGGACCATCCGTAATGTGATCGCTTCAGTGGAGGGTTCGGAGGAGCCCGAAAGGTCTCTTTCCATCAGCCGCTCCCTCTTTCCCCAGGGATGCTGCTCGTTGTATTAGGCCGAAAAAGACACGGATAGCTGCTGCTTTTACTTAATGTTGCGCACATGCAGCGAACGATGCGTAGCATGGGGTGTCTGTTACTCTGCCTTAAGACTGCGTGCAAGTCGATGCAGGTATGTGGTGTTGGGCAACCACCGGGATGCGTGGGTGTTTGGAGCAGCGGACCCCAACAGCGGGACCTCCTGCATGCTGACAGTGAGCCCTCTCACAGCCCTCCCTCCTTGCTCTGCTTCTGGGAAGGCTGGGTGGGAGGTGGCTAAGCACTTAACAAGTGAGCTGCTGGCGGGAGGGATTCCGCAGCTGGCAGAGGGGTTGGGCCGACTGCTGCGCACGGGGTGGAGGCCGCGGCGGTCCATCATACTGTGCAGTTGGGACGCAGAGGAGTATGGGCTGGTAAGGGGCGCCATTGCAAGCCTTCAAAGATTGCAGGTTGTTCCAAGTTCAAAGTAGAAGAGGTCAGTGTGGAATTTGCAGGGAGTATCATTGCGGTGCTCTTCTCACTTCACACAGACTTCGCGGAAGTGTCGTGGTTTCTCGATATGTTTGTGTGGGAGGACTGGGAACCCAAGCAAACGCACATGTAACAGCGACAGCAACGCGAAGGATACAGACGGACATAAAGTGCACGTGTCTGTCAGATTAAATAGTTCTTTCGAACGAGCAACAGTCCCACGGCTGACTCACCCCGTGTTAATCTCAATTGCCGTGCTCTCTGTGGCCTCTTTCTCCTTCATACTCCTACACTCAGTGCAATGCCCTTACATATTGGCTTTCTCTCCTACTGCAGATCGGTTCTACAGAGTGGGTGGAGGCCAACGAGGACCTCCTCCACTCCCGGGCAGTGGCCTACGTCAACGTCGACGTGTCGGTCTCAGGGCCCGGCTTCTCCGCTTCCTCCACACCTCAGCTCGACCGCGTGCTCTGGGAAGTAGCCAAGGAGGTGCGCCCATCGCCTCCCACAGCTTACACGCAGCGCTCCATGCTTCCTGCAGTCCTCCCCTCCCTCTGGTGTGTCTCTGCTTGAGGGCTGTGCGGCTACCTCTGGTTGCAGGTGGCCGACCCTGACAGGGAGGGCCTCTCTGTCTACGACACGTGGCTGGAGTACAGTCAGCAAAGCCTGCCCGGCAGCAGCAACCCGCAGGTATTTTCTACTGCTTTGCAAGGCTGACAGAGTCTTTGGAAGTTGTGGAGAAGGAGACGCACTTCCTGTTGTATCAGACCTTCGCGATCTGCTGTGGTGACGATTTGACTAAGGTTGCTGGAAAGCGAGAGGGATGCAGTTGGGTCGCTTGGGTGGAGGCGGTAGTGACTTCGCTCCTTTCCTTCAGCACATTGGTGTGCCGGCAGTTGATATGGAATACGGAGATCAGCTGGCTCACCGTAAACCCTCTCTCTCCCTCAGATTGTCTGCTGACCTCCTGAACTGGCATGCATGCAGTATTGTTGAGAATATAATCGAGAAGATAATGAATGTCTGTGTGAAGTGGTGTCTAATTGAAGGTCTGTTGCGCCCTTGATAGAGCCATCACGGACCTGCATTGGTTGGCTGTTTGTGTGTGTGCAGAATATGCGGTGTACCATTCTGTGTATGACAATTACAACTGGATGAGCACGTTTGGCGACCCAGGATTCCACCGCCACGTGGCCTGCACCCAAGTTTGGGGTCTGCTAGTGCTGCGCCTTGCGGATGATGCGCTGCTGCCCTTTGACTATGGGCACTATGCGCAGGAGCTGGCGGTGAGAACAAGAGAGCACTTTTCCAGATCGTCAGCAAGACCGTATTGGCTTTATTCATGAAGTGGTGTTCAATCGAAAATGGAGGTTCACTTCAAGTAATGCAAACCCTCAGATAAATGTCTTGGGTCAAAACTTTGTAAAGTTTCATGAGGGAGACAAGCTGTGTGTGATATTGCTGTTTAGTGGTTTAGCAGATGGTCTGTTATTAGTGTCACTCTGAATTCCTGTGCAGACATGCTAGAGGCTGTTGGCTTCATAGCCTCACTTCTCTCGCAACAATTCAGATGTTCTATCGCCAGCTGCATGCCAAAACTCATCCTCATTCCCATGGTGAATAACTTCTGCAGGGCTATGCCGCGAGTCTGCAAGACTCCGTGGTCCGAGTCCTCCAGGAAACGAATGCTCCTGCAAATGCAGTTTCTGTCTCCCCCCTTTTCGTAGCCGTCGGCCGTTTTGTGGAGGTCTCTGGCCAGCTCCGGACGCAGCTCCAGGTAGACCATTCGTTCCTCCAGCACCGAGCTGCAACCTGAAAGCTAAAACCTCTCGCAGAAGAGGAAGCGCTGGCTATATCTGACGAGCGATCAAACGGGGGAAATTCTACTTTCCGTGCTTCCGTTCTGCCTCTCTTCCAGGCCCTCCAGAAGCAGCTCCTCCTTTTTGGCAGCAGCGGCCCACAGCCCGTCCAACAGGCCCTGCTGTCTGTGAACGAGCGCATGCTGCTTGCAGAGCGGGCCATGCTCGACCCTGAAGGCTTGGGAGGAACCCGCTCTTGGTACCGCCACTTGGTCAGCCTCCACAGCCAGACCTCCTCATAATAATCATGTCCTTTTTTATATTCGGGTTTCTAGAGGGGTCCATTGACTTCTGTGCCAGCCAAACATTAGGTCATTTGCTTCGTCTTCCTGGATACCAAAAGAGATTCGTGACCACCTGCAGGTGTATGCGCCAGCCTTGGATGACAACTATGGCTCCGTAGCCTTTCCTGCCATAGTGGAGGCCCTTGCGGGCTTGGGCCATGCCGGCCATGGCGCTGCCCGTCTGCAGCACGAGATATTCCGTGCAGCTCGTGCAGTAGACCGCTCTGCTGCTGTCCTCCGGGGAGCGCTGGTTTGAGCCCGCCCGCGGGTGCCGGCAGGCAGTCCCTCCTCCCTTCTGAATGAGAACGGATGTGATTGGGCTTCATGCTGCAAGTTCGCCTGAAGCGCAGGCTCGAGAGAATGAGGTGGGACGTGCTCCTTTTGCTTATTGTAGAAATCTGATTAGAGAGTGAGGTGTAGGCAGTCAGAATAGAGAAGGAGAGAAGAGGGAAGTGAGCAGGCGCAGAGGGCGGTAAAAGTGCGGCGTAGCTTTGGTGCAACTGTCGTGCAGGCTGTTCCTTGATTAGGGTCGGCACATGTTCGCCAGCTGCCAAGCCTGTGGCCGCGTAGCGACTTGTCGGTGCTGACCTCGCAGGAAAGATGTAAATATCGGAGGCCGATGCATAGCGAGCAAGAGGAGTCTCGGCACGGATGACCTTTTAAGGATGTGAAAGGTCATTATTTTTTTTTTTTTTTTTCCAAAATAGCTTCAAACCCCAAACTCTGAACCCCAAAAAGTGGTATTCGCTGTTTCCTGTTTGGTGTTTTGTGCGCAAAGGTAGGGGGACAGGGAAGGGATAAGGGTGGGGAAGGGAGGGGATAAGGGAAGGGAAGGGAAAGGGGAAAGGGAAGGGAAGGAAAGGGAGAAGGGAAGGGGAGGGGAAGCGATAAGGGAGGGGGATGGAAGTGAGACGGGAAGGGAAGGGATAAGGGAAAGGAAGGGGAGGGACAAGGGGAGGGAGTGAAAGGGACGGGATAAGGGGGCGAAGGAGGAGGAAGAAGGAAAGGAAGGGAAGGGAAAGGATCAGGCAAGAAAAGGGAAGGAAGAAGGGAAAGGAAAAGGGAAGGAAGGGAAGGGAAAAAACAGCAGAAAATAGGGCAGAAAAGGCTGAATCAATGCAAATGACAAAACAGAAGAAGAACAAGGACGAAAACACACAAAGATGAGACACAATGAGCAGCGCAACTCAACACGACAAGCGACGCCAGAAAATGTCAAAAGCAGAGCGAAAAACGGGAGACCGCTTTTTTTGGAAAAAAGAAGGTACAATGACCTTTCACATCCTTAAAAGGTCATCCGTGCCGAGACTCCTCTTGCTCGCTATGCATCGGCCTCGCCCCGCTTCGCTCTGCACACTCCGATATTTACAACTTTCCTGCGAGGTCGGTACCAACAATTCGCTACGCGGCCACAGGCTTGGCGGCTGGTGAACAGGCGCCGGCTCTAACCAACAAACAGCCTGCACGACAGTTGCACCAAAGCTACGCCGCTAGGGTTGGGGGCACGGTCCCCCTCCGACCCGTGCCCAGGGGCACGTGCCAAGGGGGGGGGGCCATGCCCCTTTTTCGTGCCCCGTGACGTGACTGCATTGAGCAATTCAAATCGGCCCAAAAAAGAATATAATATTTTAAAAACGGTACGAATGAAGGTACGAAAAGTACAGATGAATGTACTAAACGTACGAATCAAGGTACAAATGTACGAAAAAATGAAAAGTTGGACGGTACTCAACACAACAATCGTCACCGGCCCGGGCCCGGTCGTACGAGGTAAGCGTCACGTGACAGGGGGCACGGGGGGGCACGAAATATATGGGGAAATTTTTTGGAGGCGTGCCCCGGGCACGGACGGTCAAAAATGGGGGGCATGCCCCCCCCCCGGGCATGCCCGTGCCCCCGTGCCCCCAACCCTATACGCCGCGCTTCTACCGCCCTCTGCGCCTGCTAAGTACGTGCCTATGTAAGTCCGATCCTAATTACTTCTCTCAACTTGGAACTCCTTGATGCCTGCCGCCGCTCCTCCGGCAGCGGCTAAAACCAGCACCACCAGGAGTCCATTCCCCTATGCTGCGCTGCAGCCCGGAGACCGCCATGGCTTGCCTTAGCTTATCCCCTGGCCATCCCCGCCCAAGCTTTGAGAACACTCTCCAGCAGACGCCCTCCCTCCTGCGACGCTCCCTCCGACCGCGTTTGCCCGCCCGGCCGCCCGCCCGAACGGTACTGACTTTCACGTTCATGCCAAATCGTGGTTGCGATACGACTGATGGTTCTGAACGATCAGTGAAAGGCCAGGGAGGAGGTGGCATTGATCTCACGATGGCGATGCCATCAAATGTACATGGACAAAATCATCAGTGAAAGACTACTGTTGGACGACACTTCTGTACATCCCTTGCATCCTCGAAGTAAGGGACAATGCAGGTTCAAAGCTTCCCATAAACCATTTCAATGATATGGACAAATTTGAATAACAACTGGTCTCTCTGGTCATCATCATTATTCTGACCGTCAATGTAGCCCAGTCACCAGCGTCATGGCATATTGTTTGCTATATTTGCCAAGTGTAACAAAGTGAATTATTGGATTCAGCGGCACAATCTTCGCAAGCCCATTGGTACCATATTCTTATTCTAAACCTCTCTAGTCTCCCACCACAGCAAAATAGTCCCAATAGAATCAAATCATAGGCTCACATGTCATATTTTTTACTTAGTCCAACTGATTTGAGTGGACAGAAACTTTGTTACATTGACACAGTTCACTTGCGGATCACAAGAGTCTGCAATTCGAGAGCAACTTGAGCTATATCGCTTACAAATGTCGCACTTCAAATTCTCCGGCAGCAGCCCTAACTCCTATTGCTGCGATCGTATGGATGATAGCGGAGGTTCCGTTCCTTCCCCCGCATACTGTGTGAAGAACCATCCCGATCGCGGTCTGCATCACACATCCAGGGCAATCTTTCACACGAAATAATCAACATGCCGATCACAAATTATCCGCACATTTCAATTGTGCGGATAACTAAACATACTAAAAACACTAAAAAAAACACTAAGGCTAAAAACATAGCACGTCAAAATCCAGGGGCCCAAATACCAAATACCTTTACAGGACTAGATCGGCTTGCTTTAGACAGATCGGAGCAAGCAAATGCTATAGCTTCCAAACCAGTTTGCATACAAAAGGCATCACCGGAGGCAAAAGAAAATCGCAGCATGTTCCTCACCTCGTGACGAGCTGTGGTGCCTCTTATCGTAACGACCTGACATCATAGACACGACATACCTTCTGTCAGCTGCATAGTCCAGCTTACAGACACAAATAAGCTGATTGGAGCTAACTCTACACAGGACTTGGGCATCTACCTAAGATCACTTTCTGTCACTTTCCCCAAAGAAAGCTCAGAATGCACAGGGGACAGGCCACTCACCAACATCTCGCGGCCTGTCCCGGTCCCTATCCCGATGTTCACGATCCTTACTCCTTTCCTTGTCTCTTTGCTCGCGGCTTCGACCATGTTCTCTATCACCATCGCGCTGTTGCTCTGTGTCTCCTGCCCTCCCTTTCTCTCGGCTCTCCTTCTCTTTAGGACCCTTTTCTATCTCCTTGCTCTGTCCTTGCACCGTTCCTGCCACTTCCTCTACATCTCTCTCAGGTGCCAAACTGGTCTTCGTCATCTCCTCTTCAATAATTTCAGTTGCAGCGGTGAATGGATCCCTCTTAGGTTCAAATGAAGCACCGTCTTTTGCAGGCTCTTCTGTTTCCTTCCCGCCCTGTGGAGCTGTATCTTTCTCCGGCTGGGGGGCCCCTCCCGGGCCATCTGCTGCTGGTTGTGGAGGTGCGTGATGACCATTAGCTGCTGTTTTGGTTGTGTCTCCGATTACCTGAAGACACCAAGCAGAAAATCGCCACACTTAAAACCACCATTGGAGAGACAGTCCTTTTCCACGATACATCCAGTGATCCTTACCTTCACACAACTCCCTAATCACCAAGACTCGTGTGTCCCTGAGGGGCAGCATTCATTTATAGTGCAGCTCGGCAAAACAGCCCGCCGCTAGGCATTCCTTAAGTGACAACTAAATGGTTCTTTTGACCTTGTGGAGGGACTGCCTAACAGTGCAGAAAGACAGCTCACGTTCCTTCACTTAGATATCACTACTTACAAATACGCTACTTTACAAAACAAGCACTGACACTACCACACTTTTCACAAATAGTAAGTGAACCTTAACACCCCTAAAAGTTGCAAAAACTACATTGTTAAGGTGCCAGTACGATCCAGGCCATATGTACATAAATCGGAATGATTCTGCAACCTGTCTTGGGTACAGATTTCAGTAAATATTAGCGGAAACACGTAACTCATGCAAACTTCCACCTACAGTACCACTTCCATATTCTGATACCACAAAGACAATAATGAGCTTCCGTTAATCTAGCTTCAAAGGTTAGACCTCCAATACTTTTCCACAAATGGACTCACCGGGAGGTCTGAGGGTGGCTCCCAGGCGCGAGTGGACAACACAAAGGACTTAGTGTCTTTGCCAACCTCCACATACCGCGGCTTAGGTTGCTGATAAAGCTCTGCCAGCACATAGCACACTTCGTCTAAGTCCGATTTTTCAGCATCAAAGGCCAACCACCAAGGTGGATTCTCCGGAAGCGGAATGCGAGCACGCCGGGCTGCAGCATAAATGACACCGCAAGCAACCACCTCACTCCTGAAACGGACGCAGAGCGTAGTCCGCAAGCTGCACACATCCATCTTGAACTTAGATTCAAATTCCAAGGCATGCAATAATCCATGACTTCCTGATGACGACATCGTACTGAATTTCCGGGTAAAATATTTTAGAGGAAACCCCAAAAGCATTATTTTAAATAATATTCGCACCAGCAGCATGCAAAAAGGTTTTCTCCGATGATGATGCGGCAACACCCTTTTCATTGCAGAAACCTCCTCCAAACGTCACATAAGCTGCTAATGCACGTCAAAAGAAAGAATTTGACTTTTCCTTTTCTCCTCCAGTATTGACCGCTTTAGGAGAAAAAATCAGGAACGAATGGAAACATGAGTATACCAGACAGGACACCTTGCACCTTGTGGGTTAAGGGATGCACACTAGTGACGTTGTTTCTCCGAGCTGTTTCATTCTTGAATCCCACAGCTCCAGTTCACCGAGTTGGTTTGCAGATAGCTCAATAATAGCTACCAGTTATGGTAAAAAATCTAGGAGAATAGTCAGAAGTTTGAATTGCTTCCAGATAGCAGGACGACTTTGCTGTTCATTTCATTAGCCAACTTTCAAGATTGGCAGTGGAATCAAACCATTGCTGAAGTAATTATCGAGAGCTGTATCATCCAAGCATAGACATTTTTTTTTTAAATCCATTACTTCAAAAAATAATCGTGGTAATTACTCGTAGAAATTAGCCATGTTAACGAGATCACCAGGCATACAAGCCTCGTTCGGACGTCTTCCATTAGCTTTAACGTCATTGAACATGCCTCAACATGATATCACACACATGTAAAAAATGTACCTGTCATTTGCAAGGTTCCATGCCTCCTGCTTCACATTACTGTCGCCAAGGTCCAGCATTTCAAGGTAAAACAAGATGAACTTATGCGGGTGCTCCACATGGCAGACAAATCCCATCTCCTTGAGCAAGTGCCTTTCTGTCCTGATGAGATCAGTTTTCATCTCCTCGTATTGCTGCGACAAAACCGACAAGTCAAGCTTATCGAGCGTAAGCAATTGAACACAGATCATGCAACATAATCTTGTCTCGTTTTGCTCTGACGTTTCACATAAATAAGTCAACAACCTACGCGAAAACGTTTCCATAATGATTGAAATAACGTGACACAACAGTTCAACAGCAAACTTATTCAGCGCCTAACTTCCAACCGCAGTCTTTCCTCTTCCACGTACTTTAGAAAGGGGCTCCAGAGGCTCCAAGGACAAGCCCTGACGCCGCTGATCAATACGATTGAAAACATTCACGACGTCTCGAATCTTTTTGGGATTTTCCTCCAATTTAGCAGCAAGCCATAAACAGCTGGCGGCGACTCTCTGCAAGACACAGTGACACATAAATAATCAGAATATAGACCTAGATTGGGAAAGGCAATGTCAAAGGGGGCTGCTGGCTTTCAAGAAATATGTCGCAAGGAAGCATTACTTTGCAGTTAAAACGGGCGAAAGACTTCTTGCAGAAGAAACGTTGAAACAGCACCTGTCCAGTTGCCATGACTGCTTGAGGCCTGCCAACCATAACACAAGGGGAGATAAAACCATGTTGCAGATTGCAAGAAGCAAATTTATTACACTGAATTACTTTCCACCACCGGGCCTGCTCGCACAGAATATCAAGGCAAAGCATTGGCTCACAGCACGTTCAATTAGCAATTGAAAGCTGAAAGTCCAATTGGCCATGTCTAGCTACTGAAACGTACAGCCTCAACAAGATTCCGGCCTCCTGTATGAGCTCGCAGCCGTAGACTCGCAGGGTGACTTCAGTCTTCTCATCCACATCATCCTTTCTGCTAGGCGAATTCAAGAGCTGCTCATAAGTCAAGTAAAAGGAATCAATTGCTGTGTATATCATTGCGCCTGATGAACTTAATGCGAGCAGAATGCAGCCTGCGACCCTCTCCCTCACTTCAGGACACTAACCCTAACCCTAACCTTCTACGGGCCAGTTCAAGTCTTTCAATGCTGTAGCAGGCAGTGCTTCGAACCCTGACCCTAACCCTAACCCTAACCCAGCTCCTCTTCAAACGAAGCATGTCTGTGCTCCAGTTCTGTCTGCGCTGCAGCGGCAGTTACGGGTCGCACGCGCTCTCTTTGTTCCTGCGACTGCGCCGTTGGGCGAACGGTCATGGAGCCTCTGCCTGCCTGCCAGTCCCCGCGCGGCGCGAGGCTAAAAGCTACAGCGCGCACCGATCGGGCGGGCGGAGAGAGGGGGGGAGGGAGGTAGCGTCGCAGGAGGGAGGGCGTCTGCTGGAGAGCGTTCTCGGAGCTTGGGCGGGGATGGCCAGGGAATAAGCTAAAGCAAGCCATGGCGGTCTCCGGGCTGCAGCGCAGCATAGGGAATGGACTCCTGGTGATGCTGGTTTTTGCCGCTGTCGGAGGAGCGGCGGCAGGCATCAAGGAGTTCCAAGTTGAGAGAAGTAATGAGGATCGGACGTACTTAGGTTCCTTTGCATTCACGAAGGAGGGGCATGTGAATATCACAGTATCTCACTTGGTGGTATATTCTCCTGAGAAGGTCAGCGGCCCGGACACGTTTTCTATGGGATTCTTTTTTATCCGCGAGTTCAATGCAAGCAGCAGCCTCCTGGAAAAGTCGTCTCAATGCATTTTAACATCACCGAACGTTTCAAAGCTATTCAGTCTGCTGGACATGCAAGGACCTCAGAGTGGGGGAGAGCGTCCTGAGTTCAACTTTCATGCTAATGCCCCTGGTGAAGGCAGTTACAGCTTATATTTCGCCAACTGCGAGCCTTCTCGTCTCATTTCAGCAGATGTTAAGGTGGAGTTATACAATGAGGGGGAGTCAGGGACTCGGTATTATCTCCCAGCAGGCACCGAAGCCTTCCCTTTCATCCATTTTACTGTGGCAGTTGTCTACCTTGCCATGGGCATCTTATGGTTATGGCATGCAAGGAAATTCTGGTGCCAGCCCGTTGCAGCGCCACGTGCTTTCCACGTCTGCCTCACATTACTTCTGCTGAGCAATTTGCTGCTGGCAGTCGCTCTCGGAGCGCAGTACACTAAAATTCAAATAAGTGGCGCTTCTCAGTTCTGGAGCTTTATTGTGAACGTCGTCCTTTGCATACACGGCGCCCTTCTGCTCGCATCGTTTTTCACAGGAATTCTCAAAGTGGAGCCTTATGCTTCGGAGTTTGAGAGAGGGCTTTTGATGCTGGCTGTTCCAATCTTGATAGCGGCAAACGTAACATTTTTTCTCCTGCCTGATATCAGCACGACCACGGTCTGGCGTCCGTGCTTTGCCTTTTTCAGTTCAGTTCTTAGCATCGTGATAGCGTTCGCATGGGGTATTCTAGCCATTCTCGTTCTCCTAGCCTTCTTGGGTTGGTTCTGTACTTTTTCTTGGAGTGTCAAGGGGCCAAGGCCAGGCAGTTTTTACGATGATAGGGATGTTGACAATCCTTTCAATAGGTTTTACGTTCTTGCTACTATGTACATCATGGCAGTTTTAGTTCTGACATATTTTCTAAAGCAGCAGCTCCCGTTCACCTTACAGTGGGCTGCCTACCTTTTCCAACAACTAGCTACACTAGCCTTTTACGCGTTTGTTTTACTTAGGTTTAGGCCCCGCACAGAAAAGTCCGTGTATCAGTTGTTTGACGAAACCGATTCTGTAGACGAGGAGCTGGACAATTTGTAAAACAACTTAGGCGTTACCTTGTGGATGTCATCTGACCGCTGTGTTGCTCACATCCTGTGCCATACAGTTATAGGACCTGTGCCGTCATTCGAGTCAGATGGGTTCTTCTATTCATCCAACCGGAGCTATATGAGCTGCCTATAACTGTTCAATCATCCAACCGTGCAATTTAGGGTGCTGAACGTAGTAGAAATCGGAAGCATACGCCGCAAGTTACTGCTTCAGGTTGTTTTGAGGAGGCGATGTAACAAGCAATTACTTGCGGCTCCCTGCATCTCTGGCCCAGGCTTGCCGGATGCTGCATTGCACTACTGTCACAGGTTTGCAGTTGTTTCTCCTAACTCGAAAGGTGGACTGTCGCATTTTCAAACGGCCAGACATAAGACACCCTCATAGATCTGTTGCGTGTGCCTTTCCTTTGACTGGGGGTTTTCGGACTTGGAAAGTTCCAGACTTCTGGAGTTCGACATCAGCATGCGCTTTCCCACGAGATAAGTAACACTACGAATAAAAGCTACATCAAAACAAATTTCATATCAACTTTTAAGTCTGAAACCCTGACTGCTAAACTATGGGCTGAATCGCAGTGGAGGTCGGACTACTTTTGGGTCAAAAAAGCAGGCGAAAGAGAGGCGCAAATTGTAGTCACAGTCATTGTGTTCAACGTTTCATGCACATTTCTTGTTGAGAATCTCGGTTGTTAATTTGAACCACACGTTTAACCTTGAAGTTTGCATCTAATTTTGTAGAGGGACGACCTGCAAGGGCTAATGGCTCACGTCTAAAAAGTTGTCAAACATTGGAAGCGCTTGCATTATTTTGGCCACTTTACAGATCCACTTCACTTCCATTCGTATACATGACAGGTTGGGGAACTCGTGACAAAATTGAAATTCGGGTTCGCTGTGTACACCTGCTTGACCAAAACTATCTCAGCGCTGATCTAGGCTCCAAAATTGTCAGCTGCATCCTGGCCGCCTGCCTGACGATGCAGCATCGGGAACTTGTAATCGTCTCCAAAACACGCAGAATTGAACTACCTCTCAAGCGAACCATAAACATGATCGCATGCACATTCTGCACAAGCTGGTGACGACCCAAACGAAAAATTCTAAGGCCGCTCTCGTTTTGGTGTAAGGGGGTTCATAGAAGAGGGTTCAGTGGCCTTCCAGAAGAAGTTGGCTCCTGGACTGAGAACAAAAAACGTGGTCATCCTACACAGATCGTATGGAAACGGCAGGACTGGAGGGTGAAAGATCGACAGCCGTGCGAAGCGCGTTAGCCTCCTTCTGCTGCTTCTTTTTTTCCCGTGCAATGCGAGCTGATAGTAGAATACGCTTGATGCCTTCATAGCAGACCAAAAAGACAGCAGAGGCCGGAACCTGCACATGCAGATCGTCACAGTCAGGCCGCAAACTTGCTTATTGTTCCTTAGAAAGGGGCCAATCAGCAGTCATGTCCCCTCCTTCATATTAAAAAGCTCGAACAGCCTGTGCTATACTAGTCACGCAATGTAACTTAGAATCACCTGTCATCCATCCTCACCATCATCCATGCTCTAATTTCAGTTCAGCTGTTGCAGTCTTTCACTATGCATGGCAACGCAGCGAACCCCTTGTCTCTGGAAGCAAGGTTCAAATTATATCCACCTTGTAGAGGAGACGAGGCGCCAACCCTCTCCCAAAGGCCACAATACCCTGCACCAGTATGGCCAGTTCAGCTCCATTCAGCAGCTACAGTAGCCATTACTTTGCCTTTCACAATATCTCTTTTTACATCACCTCCAATTAGCAACAAAGCTCCCCTCTAATGAATGCCTACCAAGAACAAGCCATACCTCCTCAACCCAAATTTGGTTGAATGTTTGCCTCATGCCTAAGTACGCTCCACCGCTTGCAATTTGTTGTGTCATGACTCTCGTTTTGACAACATCAATAGGGCTTGTGACAATGCTCGCAATTGCGCCAGACACCTGCACCCTCCATAGTCCAGTTTCACGTTCAGTTTATCTATCCATTCATTTAACAACTATTGTGACGGCTGACTTTAGGGCCCTCACGACGTTCATGAGAGTGCCTTCCGGTATTCCTTCCAGGAAAACGACCTTAATGCAGGCTGAAACTCACAGCTCCCATCCAGAGGTTGCTAAGGATGTATGCTCCTTCGCTCAGTTTCCCATTATCGCTGCCTTCCCGCTGAGCTGCCTTCTCCTCTAATATGGCTTGCCGTCTCCTCTTCAAAGCTTCAAACACCGTAAATTGCACAGCAGCATAAGGAATGTCCCGGGAAACCTGTTCACACCAATGAATGAACTCATCAACAAAAGCTAGCCATTGGTTCCGCAATTGATGGCATGTCGTTTGCCCGCTTCCAGGAAGAATTTTTGAACAACTCGGCTCAGACGCCTCTAGTCAACTTGCTCGCTACGTACTACACAAAGAAATACCTTCCGCGGTAATTCTGCTAACAACACTATGTCTGCCACCTACTGCGGGCATTCTCTGACGAAGGTTTACCATTGACGAGTAACCAGTGTAGAAGCCAGCTACACCCTCATCCTTCCAGATGGTTGACGCAGCTTGGAGCATGTCTCTGCAATCCGGACGGAAATGAGAGTTAGAACTCCTCCAACAAAGTATACAGCATGTAGTTGCTGATATCCTACTTGGCTCCGACCCCTCGTTCGATCTTTCACTATCATAAAAGCGATAAGCTCACCTATGAATTCCGGCTTGCACACGCTGCTTGATGACTTCAGGTGGCACGCGAACAACGCTGGACACTACATTGCCTAATGCTGCTGCGACAATGGGCGCTGTTGGATGCAAAAAACCCAGGTTTTGGTGACGTCTAGCTGCTCTTTCCACTGTATTCTTGACATGCTCATAGGCGGTGAAAAACACTGCTGACGAAGGAGCCGAAACAACCACTGAGGCTAGAAGGCCACGATAGAGGCTCAAAGTTCCCTTGGTTCTGACTAGTCCCACTACACATTCCAAAAGGTTGTTGTACTGTCCTCGGACTTGCTTGGATCCCTGAAGGGAGGACGAGAATGTGGAGCCAGATAAGTAAACGGCAACGAAAGGATGAGTAGAGTTTGCCAATGGAAACCAAACTTTTTACTGAGCCCAGTCTAAGATAATTATTTTTCGACAATAATGTAAGCTGGTAGATACTCTTGCAAGTGCGCAAGGCAAGCTTCTTTCACAAGATATGAAATTTCCACAGCAAATTTTTGATCGTAATGCTTACACGACAGAGGAAAAAAGCACTGAAAATCACCTGAAGTATTGTTTTGGTAGTGTCAAATGGCTGCAAAATAAGTTTGGATAACAACGATGCCGAAGCCCCTGAGATGAAGTTTTCTGCCCAGGCCGTAGGGGAAGCAGAAGCTGCAGGGGCTCGCAGTGTGCGAGCTACAAACTGCACCCTTGGTCTCGCTGGAACCGCATTTGAACTAGGCGTAATGGCAAGCGCTCCTGGCTGTCTCCTAAAGCTTAACCTTTTCTTTGATGGCGTTCTGATCTCAATCCAGCTATGCTCCCTGTCTGACACTCTGGGTTCAAAAGCTCCACTTATTGGTCCTCCAAGCGCTGCTTCAGCTTCTATGCTACCTGCAAGCTTCGGTCCAGAGAAAACAAGAATAAGTGGCAGGGTTGTGCTGAGGTAACGACTCTTTGGCATAAGAGGGGCGTGAAAAGAGGGATGCAGGTTGTAGAAGGAAGCTCCTATTGAGTTTCAGCTTCACAAGGCGAGGTAGAAGACTAAATGCCTCCAACGAGCGAAAAGACAGAAAGCGTGCATAATCATTGCAGATAGGCTCCACTTTGTTCATGGATTGCAACTGGATGAATGTAGCTACTTGTAGTCACCGCCACGCCATCTGTGCTTACTCAGTCCTTTCAACAACTGAAACTGCGCGCTATAGCTGCCTTCGTGATTTACTAGGATTGGCTAAATGACCAAAGTGCTTGAATCTGATCCAATTAAAATCTCAGAAGTGCTTCCTACCCTTCGTCTCAAAAGTCAAGTATTCCCCGCGACTGCAACACTCGGTGCAAAACGAAATGAGGGCAAAGGGAAAAGAGTGAGCGCGTACCCGACGGCGCACAGCCTCCACCCGCCCCTCGCAGAGAGCTGCTGTTCATCAGAGCTCTCCCACGGCAAGGCGAGGGGAAGAGGCCTGCTCCTCCCACCTCCTCCATGGCCTGCCCCCGCCCCCGCCCCCAGGGGGACTCAGCGGCCGGGCACCTGGTCACTCGACTGTTTCGATGTCCCCTACAGTCGCTCAATTCAACGCTTGTTCAACGGCGCTAACTGTAACGGAACAAGTTCCAGGTAGCGGCTAGTTTTTTGTCCCTTCGTCCGACGTGGCGCACGTACTTGCTGCCGCCCATTTGGACTCATCCAGCCAAAACATGCCACGTGCGCATGCGCTCTGGTATGCCACGTGTCTCTCCTAGCATTTGCAAAATGCAGACGTGTCGCTTCCGCGTTAGCTCCACCGACAACAGTTCTTCATGCAGCGAAGCGTGAAGTTGAACATGAAGCGTGAACTGGAACAGGAACGGGAACGGAACAGGTCGCCGTTCGGCCTCGAGGAGGGCGAGGCGCAGGCTCTTGTTGCCCTCCGCGGGCCGGCTCCGGCTCAAGCTCGAGCGCGGCGGCCATGGCCAGGCCCAGGCCCAGGGGGGCCATGGGCGTAGCCGCCGTGGCGGGAGCCGCGCTGGCGGGACTGCTCGCCATCTATGTCGGGGTCTGCGTCCTCTTCATCCGGAACACAGGACTGAACGAAGTCGTTGTCCCGTTCTCCGCCTCGGACGCAGTCCTCGCAGAGTTCAATGCCAGCTGTCTCTCTGGTAATCATCAGATATTTGCTGCCTGGTGTCTCCTGGGGGGTTATTATGATGCAAAAAGAGTGGAATTGGATGGATTTCTTTTTTTTTTTTTTACATGCGGGAAGGACTCAGACTGTGAGACGGAGCCCTACGTGGGCATGTTGCCTTTGTTCTGTAAAGAAAACACACGCATATCCATTTTTTATTACTTTATTTTTTTGCGTACTGGTTGACCTGCAAAATGCCTTATGTGGCACTATACAAAACACCTTGCCCCGTGCATTCGTCTCCTTTACGAAAATCTCAACTTTCTTGGGCCAGGAATTTCTGGACGCCAGCTTTTTTGCTTAGCATAAACCTATCTCCTTCTGACTTTTTAATGCTTCTTTCATCTGGAAGTGGCTTCCTGCATGGCACAATCGACATTTTGCATGGGAAATTTGAGAGAGTTGCACTGTCATTAAAGCACGTGGCAAGTTACAATTGTGGTAATAGGAAGCAAGTGTAATTGCATCAATGTAGTTAGTAACGTTGACGACTAGAGTCATTGAGTGTAGAATGCCGTAGTTTTGTGCTGGACGTGTTAGTGAAACACAAAGGCAGTTGTAAACATGGCGACCTGAAAATCGTTCAGTGGGCTATGCTTTCATCACCACGTGTCAGAACCATTACAAGGTTTAAGTACAAAGTCTTTACTTGACCGAAGGAAAAGCAATCCACTCTTCTGAAGGAAGTTGAATTTGAATTAGCTGCCAGTAAACGCTAAGCACGATGCGCCCTGAACTGAGGGAACATGACGGGCCTCAAGTTTTGAGTTTTAACGTATTATGTGCAAAGTGAGGACACACGAGAATTTGTGTTCTCACGTTCTTCGGTTGAGACAGCTTGAAAGAGTCTAGAACTCTAATATGGTAGCCACTTGCTTTCGAATTTAAGCCGGTAACTGGTCTTTGGTCGGATAACCATGCAAATGCTGTTGTGGCAATGTTTGTAGATCTTCAAGATATTCTGGTTTGAATTTCATACTCTCTTTGTATGCTCCTTTTCTTATGTAATTGCATTGGAATTTGCCTCGCTTGATTCCAGAGGCCTGTCCTGTTCTTGGAGAGGGCTTCTTTTTCGGACTCGCCACAGCTCCAGCACATGTTGAAGATGATCTGGATGATGCCTGGATTGAATTTGCAACACGAGGTGGTGCAACTGGACCAGAACGAGGGCCAGTGAGTGGTCTCCTTTTGCTTTCAGAAGACGGTTTGTTTAACTTTTATGGAGGGTTTCGTGTGAATGCTTTGATATGTTGCAAGCATCCAAGAACAGATTGGCAAGTTCGCTCTTAAATGACTGCAATGCGGGTCATCAATGTCCTGGATATATCAGCCGCTGATGTTGATGCGGAAGATAATGACCGGTGGAATGCCTTTGAACATACGGTAACCGTCAGCTGTTCAGTGGTGAGAGGCATAAGGGAAAAGGACAAGGTTTCAATTGCATACAATCATCTTCCTGTTGTTGGTCAGCCGAATGGAAGAAGCAACAGCATAGCATTTCGAATTGAATATGGCAACCAATCTTCAATGTGGGGACGCGTGTATCCTACTTACGACTTCCATATTTAAGCTTTATTGTCACTTATTTGTGTTACTTTTTGTCATCTGCGCATGTGGCTGCTGGATTAAGGATGACCCTATGATTATGTGCAGGTAAGAGCATTTCATGGCCATGCAGTGCCCCATGAACGGCTGCGCTTCTGGTCTGAGCCTGAAGTCGAGCTGGACTTAGCGAAAGCGACAGGAATTCAAGCTTTCCGGATGGGTGTTGACTGGGGACGGTTGGTCCCTGTGGAGCCGACAGGTGGCACGCGCTCAGTGGTCAGTTCTTTCACTCCTGAACAGAAGATGCTGGAGAGTATTTTTGTTTCATCGTTCATCCTTAAAGGGGCCGTTGGAGGGAACTGGGGGCAGGCCTGTGCTGCCATTACTTTCCCTTCAGCAGAACACGTTTCACGTTCAGCAGGAGCTGATTTTTAGCGTTGTTTGTTCGTTGTTTGGGGGACAGTTGAATATGGATGCTGTGAAGCAGTATCGCGTAATCATGCAGAAGGCGAGAGCGCGCAATCTCCGGCTGATGGTCACTCTCTTCCACCACTCGATGCCCAAATGGGGACTCGACTGGGGGGGTTGGACGAATCAGAAAATAATTTCGTACTTCGTTGACTTTGCAAGGTCTGGGGTCTGTTCTTTCAGACTGGATTTAAAATGGGATAGTTTTTTCCAGCCACTAGTTGAATGGAATCAGAGAAAGGTTATTCCTCCCATTGCTCGTCTTTATTCTTGACTCTCGGAGGTTGAAGTTGACTCGTTCTGCCGCTTTTTTGCTAACTGAATTGGGAGACTCTGAATATGTGGTGATGCAGTGTGGTGAAGGAAGAGTTTGGGGACCTGGTGGACTACTGGTGTACCTTTAATGAGCCGACCATCTTTTTGATGCTCACTCACTCTGTGGGGGCGTGGCCGCCGGGAAAGCCGCCTTCATACATCGCCTCTTTCTTTTCGTTTTTGCCATTTGGAGAATTTATGCGAGCCCAACGCAACATAGGAGAAGCTCACAATCTTGCGTACAAGGTGCTGCGGGAAGGGTGAGCGCATCATCTCTAGGGCGAGAAAATGCTGTGCTGTGGGAAAAGGTTCTGCTTTATCAGTTCATTTTCTACCCAACATCTAGAATATAGCCTGCGGTCTTTCTGCCATCCAACTAGAAGGTTTTTGTATCATAGATAGGGGTTTTGTTTTGAGCTCGTTCGAGACCAACTGCAGAGCATTGGCCAATATGTGCAGGAGTTCCACTCCCGTTGGCGTAGCGCACAACGTTGGCTGGCAACGAGCATTCAGTCTCGTCGATGTACCGGTAGTGATGTTGGGCAACTACTTGATGCTCTTCGCGTGGACTGATCAGATTCAGGACCACCTCGACTATTGTGGTCTCAACTATTATGGGCAGGTGTGGTGGCAGAATACCCTAAACGAACTTATCTGCTGCTATTCCTTTTGACTTACAATGTGCCTTCGTTCGAATTCCAAACTCGAGAATTCGGCAAAATTCGTTTCTGAATTCGAATTTTCGCACATAGCTTCGACCAGTGCGATTGACAGGTGCAGCTGGGGGTGGTTGCAGGAGTTTGTGTCTATGGTAGGGCTTCAACTTGTAGATGACGAAGAGTACAGTGAGGCTGGGTATAGTAAATCTATGCCTCCACCTTTCCTTCCTTCCTCTTTTTCGTAATGAGAATAAATGGCCCCAATTCACTGATTGATTTCCACGTCGTCTCTGCCCGCAACGTAGCACTGTACTACTCGTTGCACACCGGTGCTGCTAATCGGAATTGGTATTCAGAAAGTCGACTGAGTACACACTTTCAAGAATGCAAACTCCTCTTTTTTTTCAGCATTCCAATGGTGTGATAACGTACCCGTCAGTCTTACCCGTACCCTATCTCGCAATTAGCACCTTGAAGACACCAAACCAGTCATAGCGTAATTACCATGATTTTAGCAATAGGACAACATTTCAGTCGAGTGCTGAAGAAGCAACGCACACACTCAATTGGTTTGTTTTCCCTACTTTTTGCACTATGGCTTGCAGGAGGTCAGTATATCCCGATGGTCTTTTCCACCTTCTCCTTGCTTTCCACAAGCGATACTCGAAGCGCAATCCCAAGCTTCGCTTCATTGTCACTGAGAACGGAATGGCAGATGCGCGCGATCTGATAAGACGACCTTATCTCGTGGAGCATCTACTCGCGCTGCATGCTGCGATCAAACAGGCACGACTCTCTGCCTCTGCTTGGGCTGCCTCTCATCGTCGAAGGTCTCAAGGGCGAAGTCGTGTTTGCATGTTTCAAAGGTATATTTTGCCAGGTGAAGTTGTTGACGAGAGTGAGGCAGGCATAGGGCAATTCTGCCATGGTTTTGCTCTAGTTATTTAAACTGGAAAACTTGCTAGCCCATGATTAGTGCCTTCGAATCCGCAGTCCGTAAGTTGACAGGTTGCACTTTAGAGCTCGCAGCAATTCCAGTTGTCCCGAGTTTGGTTAAAAGCTCACATCGAAGGTAATATGGTGTCTCCAGCTAGAGCTGACCTCATCAGCTGAGCAGGCATACGAGAAAACATATAGCAGGGGAGCTGCTCACCTTCTGTCTTCCATCTCGTTGCTATTGTGTCTGCATTTCGTTAACTCATTATCAAGTGATGATTATTGTCAACGTTGAGTCGCTTTCAAAAGCCTTACGGATAGTTTTCAAAGCTATATTGATTGGTGCACTTCTTGATTCTGGAACTTGTACGACTTTAGTCTGCTGAATCTCAAATTGTACATTCTCAACACCTCTGCCCTAACTTGTCCCTCTTCTTGCAAACTACGCACAATCTGCTTAGGCATGTTCAATTCTGGAGTGCCAAAGCAGTTTCAGTACTGACAAACAGGTGTGGCACTAACGGTCCAGTTTCGTGAAGTTGGTCTGCTGACTGCTGACTTCTTGATTTACTGACTGCTATGTGCAGGGTGTTCCCGTGGATGGCTATTTCCACTGGACGTTATCAGACAACTGGGAATGGGCAGACGGCTACTGTCCAAGGTTTGGCCTCGTTGATGTCGAGCGCGCCAATAATCTCACACGCCGCCCTCGCCCTTCATACTATTTATGGAAGGAGGTGAGTTTCTATGAGCATCGGAATAGTGCTTGTGGAAGGTACTACGATTATGCTCCTCAACTGGTCTTCCTAAATCAACAACGGTTCTAAGTTTTTACTTTCATTCCACTTGTTGTTCTATAGGCTAAGTGCTTGACATTTATTCTGTAACATTCAACAGCTGGAACAAGAGCTGGCGTGTTTGCAAAGCGGAACTACTTAGTGTGTTGCGTATTTTGCAGTAATGTAGGCTTGAGCGTGTTAACGCTTACGAGTCAGTAGACTTAATGTTTGTAGGCGACATTTTTCAGGCATGTCAGGCAGAGAGCATGTTGGCAACGTTGCTGAATTGCTTTGTTGAAGGCAACAGGTTCTACTACCATTAAACAATGCCCAGTTCTAACATAATTTTTATGTCATGTCAAAGGTAGCAGGTAGAGAGGAAAAAAAGAACAAGCCAGAAAGTCCCACGAGCTATGCAAACAAAAGGTGATTTACGTAAATTCTCATTGAGCAGGTTCCGATGTGCTTTCCATCGTGCAGATAGTGAAGACGAGGAAAGTTACAGCCCAACAGAGGCTGCAGGAGTGGGAGACTCTTAGCCAAGATGCTGCGGCCGGAGGGCAGCGGCCATTCTGCAGAGCTATCGATTATGCAGGACGAATGTGGGCAGGTGAGCTCTATGAACTGCCTGTCAGCCACCCATCCTCGAACAGCATTTCCCCACCTGGTATGCCTGCGGTATAGCATGTTTCATTCGTTGACGATGTCTGGTATGCTGCCACCAAGTACGGTCATCTTGGTATGGCTTCAAGGTAAGTAACGAGCATGGGAGCCACCTCCATGCGAGTAGGCAATGCAGCCTGCAAATCGGCATGCCATCTCCGAGTGGCCGTAAGGAAGGACGGAAGAGATTATCTGCAGTGTGCTGTCTGTGAAGGTCTAGCCTCGTTTGCTTGTGTACTTCTGGGTTCTGAGGAGATAGCTTCGGTTCAATCGTGAGGGGGAATGTGTTGGGCGGGCAGACTCCCTTGACACGCCCACGCAGAGGCCCATCTCCCGCAACGATTGGCGCTTTGGAGCGTACAGGCAGCCGGACCTGCTGCTCTCGTCGTGGCGGATGTTGCGCGTCGCGTGGACGCTTTTTGCAGACGCGGGGCAGCTGCTGCAGGGGAAGGCTGGGAGGGGAGGCTCCGCGGAGTCATTTGCCGAGAAGGTCACGGATGCGGAGGAGCTGTGATGTGTGGGAGCTGCGGGCAATCCCTCCCTGAGGCCTGCGTGTACTTTAGTTGTCAACCAGCGCTTTGTTCGGCAGTTGCTGCAGGCAATGAAGCTGTTCACTAAATCCTTTCTTTTTCTTGGATTATCTGAGCTGCATTGCAATTGTGGGCTATGAATGCGTGGCTAGGACAGATAATCGACAGATAGTTTTGGCCCTTTTTCCGGCAAAGTCCGCTTTGAAGTACTTGATCTCAAGCGCTGGTTGAACGTGAAATTTTGACCGCATAGATGCGGCATGATGCCAATCCAATCAGCTCAAGACTCCTGTCAGATCATACGACAAGCAGTTGAACCAAACAATATTTCTCAACAAAAGACAACGCCAGTGTCTGCGGGGTGGAAAAGAAAGTTGATCCTTTGGCTTTTGCATAATGGTGGCAACATATCTGAGGGAACGAAAACGTAGTTTTGCCTCATTTCCTTTTTATCATCTTAGCCCCGGCGGCATCATAAAAATATGGGAAGCATATATTCTGCTACCTGCTAATCCAGAACACAAAGAAAGGAGAGCTTGTCCTACACACTGCGGCCTATGCGGACATGATACACGGACGGAAAGCACTCATGGGAAATTATCAACATAAGCTGCTGCCTCTAAGCATGGCGAGGAGCAACCCTAACCCTAATCATATTTGAGGGGGCGGGAGATCGCGCATCACCCAGAAGCCCGCACAGTCCTCAGCGTCAAGGCTGCGCTGCACTGCCAGAAAGTGCAGCCCCTGACACTGCTGCTTGGCCGCCTCCCAAGAGGCCGCCTCCTCATCCGCCTGCTTATTCCTCCGGTAGAATGCGTACTGCCACCGCTCCGACACGCCCGTGCTCAGAATGAGGCATGCGCGCTGGGCGTCAACCCGCAAAGCCGCCAACTCGAGAGCACTTGTCCACGCTGTGCACCACAGCCATCAGTACCAGGTCAGCACCCCACATCCTGCAGCTTCACGCTCTACGAAGGTTGAGAAAAAGGATGGAGCTGCAGGAGCAAGTTTGGTCCACCCTGGAAAGGTACGGCCAGGTCCTGCTTGCTTATCTACATATTGCAGGCCTCCCCAAAAGAAACGTGGGCTACAATATCTTCCCACATCAGAAATGAAATTCCTCCCAGTTCTGCTGCTGCTCTACCGCACTTGAAGGGTATAACAACATTCAATCCTACCTAACGGGGCCTTCACGAGACAGTTTTAAGGCTCAGTTATAAGTGACAGGCTGCATTGAAACAAAGTGAGACTAACGGACGAAGCTTCTCTTCGCTAAAAAATCCTGAAAGCCTGCCGGACACCACTGTGGGCTAGACTAGACCAGCGAGTACAATTCAGCCAATATTTCTCTACTCAATTTGTAGAATAATGAACCTCGCTCTTAAATCTGCTGCTGAAACACACACAAACTGGCTAATGTCAAAATTGGTCCATTGCTTCAGTTCACTGAAGTTTGATATCTCCTTTTAGAGTTTACTTGACTCCTTTTTCTTGAAGTCGGAAGTCCTGCGCGCTCTTTATCTTCATACCCCGCTACTCTTCTTTGTTCAGCTCAGATTACCAAAACAACGGAATATCAGCTTGTCTTGGGCTCACTGTTCTCCGCTGCAATCCTTCTATATCAATGTCATGCAAGGTTGTCCTTTATTACTGCCTGGCCTCACCATAGTGAAACTGTACTGAGCTATGTCCAAGTTCACCACCATATCATCCCCTCAAACCGTTTTGACCAATGCTCTACAATGATCATTAATTTCTTTCTCATTGCACTGCTGCCTCTTCCGTTTCTTGAATCACTACACGGCAATTGCTATGTGAAAACCAGAAACAGGATACGCCTTATCTTCTTCTAGTACAAGCAATCGTGCGAACTTACCATGCCAGAAGGCCGCAAATTCAAATGCTTCCTGCTGGAGGCCAAGGCTTTCCTGCTATTATTATTTCTTGGGTTCGATGTATGTTTGCTCGGTTCAGAAGACCAAGCTAGCCGCGGTTCCTAAATTCTGCGAACCTTCCTGATCTCTAACCATACGAAAAAGCAGCAACCTTGCTCCGCCTACCCCCTCCCCCCCCGGCCCCCCCGCCCCCCCGCCCCTTTTTTCACCTCTTACACATGGACAACCAAGATGTGTGGCTTACCCAACCTATCTCATCCGCACTGCCTCTGCCTCTGCCTCTAGTTCTGCCTCTGCCTCTGCCTCTGCCTCTGCCTCTGCCTCTGCCTCTGCCTCTGCCTCTGCCTCTGCCTCCGCCTCTGCAGAGTTACGCTTACCAGAAAAAGCTCAGGTTTTGCTTCCTTAGAATTCTTAGGAGAATTCGAATAGCTGCCAAAGGGCAATTCCATACTTTCCTCAAAACAAGTAAGCTTCAGTCCTTTACATTGTGTACAATATTGTAGATAGGATCGCAACTCACCTGCCAAAGGTAAAGCCCGAGCAGAAGCCACAGCAACTCCCGGCACCATAGCATCAGGTGAGAGGCCATCCAAGCCCATACAGCTGAGGCTCAATGTGCCACCAAACACGGAACCGGACTGCACCCGCTCCATCTCTTCGACAACACCTGCGTTCTCAACACGGATAGCAAACATACCAAAATCTTTATAAGCCTCTGCTAATGACTGAGCAAAACCCATTAGCCTCTCGGTTCCTTCGGAAAACAGTGGTCTTCCATTATGGTTTCTCACCTACTCATCGGATGCTAAACGATTTAGCAGCCACCGAATCAAGTCGCCCAAATTTTGCTATGAGAACTAGGTCCATAGCATCAGTCTTCCTATAAACCCAGAATACATTCTGACCAGTCCGCATTGACTGATAACTTGATTTCGGACTGCAAGAAGTGGTTCGTTTGTCTCCAGTGAATCGGTTTGGTAGACCATGTGTCCAAGGTTTTGCAGTTTGAACAACATGAGACAGTGCCTGCAGGCAATTACACAGGACACAAACGAAAACTGAGGCTTACCAGCTAATGGCAATTGGACAAACGCCCATTGCTCGCCTCGAAGAGAATCTGGAAGACTTTGGGGAGTTGGAGCCTCCAGCTGAAGCAACGGAGGAGCCCCTTCTTGGTACCGTGGGTGCTTGCTGTACACGCTGATCATGCGTTCCTCAAGCCATTGGAGCAGAGCTACACACTGACAGCCCCAAAACCTCCGATTAAATGCTGCTTGAGTTCCAATTCCTATCAAGCAAGTCAGTCCCAGACAATCGGACTCCAAAGAATTTACATTATCATATTTCTCAATAACGCAAGCAAGAAATTTATCACGCTGCAAATGCGACATGGAAGCTCTGCTACTGTCGACAAGCTCGAAGACTTGGTTCCGAGATGACAGAAAAAAGCTAGAAAAAACTAGCGATTGCAAATAGAAAAATCTCCGATGAATGCCAATTAAGTAGAAACAAAAGACTAAGTGGCGCCTGACAGGACGAATGGCGTCCTCACCCTTTGGCTGGGCACTGGGCGAACATCTATTTCTGAACAAGCTTTCGAAATAATTGTCTGCATCTGGCCCCTGCACAGATTTCACTCAAAGTATCATCAAATTGGTTCAGGCAATACCATAAGATATACCAGTAAATCTCTACTGCAGTTTGTGCCAGGATAAGCAAGCAAATGTCCGTGCACCGAGTCCATCCTTCATATTTGACGAAAATGGCATGCAGCACTTTGCCCATAGTGCTAGTCCCCATAGCACTTAAAGAAGAACCAAGACTGCGCCTACCAGATGCAGAAAGCCCCGGCTACATACCGAAAGAAACGAATCTTCTGGGGCTTGGGAATGTCGAAACGGTCCATGACGTCCAACAGCGCATCCCTAAGTGTGCTGCTATTAATCTGGTTGCTCGCAAAGTACTGGGCATACTCCAGCCTGCGAGTACTGTCACACACAAGAAGCTCCCAGACACGCTTCCCGCGCTCGTCCAGAATTGGTCTTGAGCAGAAATCAAGTTCCCATTCTGTGATACCCTCATACCGCCCCTCCTCTGCAGGCTCCGGCCCCTCCAGCACCTCCTGCTGCTGGTGGCTTCTCTCCGCCACACTGCACTGTACTGACGAGTGCCCTGCAGGAGACCAGCTCAGCCCTAAACGCCTGCGACTGTTCCTCCCTTTCACCTGACAAGCGCTGCTCAGGCCTGCCGCTGCCCTCCCGCTAATATACTCCTGTCCTGCTGCAAGCACTGTAGGCCGCAGCTGTGCAGTTGCCACAGCAGCCTGCCGCGCCCATGCCGCTGCTGGCGCCGCCATGACTGCACCTCCCCGCTCTGCCCCGCTCTGCAGGCCGGGCCTGAGAGCCCTCACAGCCCGCGAGGAGGAGCAGACGACGGCGAGCCGCTCCGCCTCTGCGCCCAAGAGCGAGCGAGCGAGAGTGCAAGCGAGAGGGAGAGTGGGAGGGAGGGAGGAAGTGGGAGAGGGAGAGACGGAGAGGGAGGGGAGGGAGATACCTCGCCATTCCCAATGGGATCGCGCCACGTGTACGTACTGTCCACGTGGCCCGTCGCGGTTGGAGTACGTTCGAGTACGCCAATGGAGGATCGCTGAGGTAAGGAGAGGGAGGAGAGCGGGGAGGGCGGGACGACGCCGCCGGGCGCTGTCTGTGTGAGGGAGGGAGCCATGGCGGCAGAGGCGGAACCTGGAGTTCTTGCAACTGCTGCGTTTGCGTTGGAGGGGGGGCGGTCTGAGACGCGCTCTGTTACAGCAGCAGCGGGTATGCTGGCTGTGAGGGTTGCTAAAGCTCCTGTAGATTGGGCATGATAAGGAGGGAAGTTACAAATCGGAGAGGGGAGAGATGAAGGTTGAATGCAGAGTAGCAGCTTTCGGGAAATATTAAGAGTTCAGGACTCTTTGGCATCAGCACTTGAAAGTGGTCTGATGTAATGACGCGGTTTTTCGCGGGTTTTTTATACGTTTTTGGAACAAGAAGTCACGATACGACGAGAATGTTGGTTTGAGCCTCTTTGATGGTTGACGCATATTTTGTTGTAGAAATGAGCATTTTTTGTCGACACTTAAGTGAAACTTTGCCTAGCAAATTTCCCACTCGCCCAGCAAATTTGTGTCTTGGAACTTTGCAGGTCCGCTTTCAAGTTCTTTGTTGGTATTGAAGACGGAATGCAGTGAGCTGCTCACCCGCCACTTAGAAGCTGTGAATGGAGTGACTCCCAACACAGGTACGAACTAATCGCGACGCCTCTTCTCTCCTGCTTTACCTGATGAGCTAGCAAAGGTCCGTGATGACTTCAGAAGGCCAATTACTCAGGTGCTCCTCAGGAATGGGCTGATGTGTTCGCTTGTATGCTTGTTTTGAGGGGTGTATTACAGATGATCCAATTGCTTGGGAAGAAACGTCTGATGACGACACTGAAAATTGAACTAACAAAAGCCTCCGTGCTCACCGTGATTTGAAGAGACGCATTTCACCACATTGTGAGTGCGAATGCAATGTACATGGCGACTGTATTGCTGAAAAGCCAGAGAAAGGGACAGGCTATCGCCCCCCGTACGAAACCTGCAGCTGCAACCTCACTGCTTCTCAATATTGCACATCTGTATAGTATCCTGATTTCACGCCGGTCAACCTGTGCACGAAGGTGTTCCGATGGTGTCCGAACGAAAAGTGGGTCGTAAAAAGAAAAATCTAGTACATGCGGGAAGCAATGCACTGTGCTGAAGTTTACGTGATAGAACTCAAAGATTTCGAATGTTTTGAGAAAGCATTAGTGAAACATGAATTGCATTAACGTAACATGGCTATCGCGTTCATCCTCGATTGTGATATTCTTTCATCATTAAATTGATCCAGACTCCCCAAAGGTGCTTTCTATTAAGAGCTGGCGGACACACCGAAATGTTTCGAAAGATGGGCGGCTCTATGTACAAAGAATGGCCGATTTTTACCACTCTTGCTAGTCGTGATCCTGACAGAACCGGTCTCCATTATTCTCCACAGCCTTTGCTGATGTGACGTTGCCCGCCTTTGCATAGCAGGGTCGCCTATTTAAGACCGTCAGAAGCCAGTCAGAGCTTCTAGCCCATTGCACTTCGCTTGCTACAATGACACCTACCAAGAAGGAGAAAGCAACAGGTCCTCCCCATCCTCCTACGAAACAGCCTCTCATGGCCATGTTCCGCCTGCATGCATCGAGCCACGTGCAGAATTTTTAATGCCAGCGTCAACACTTCCCATGCAGTAGAACTTTGTGGACGGTCATGAGGGGCCTGTGGAAGGCAGGTGATGTTCTCCACATATCAGAGTGCGGGGAGCGGACGATGACTCCAACGCTCTGATGTGAATGTGCCACGGCAGTACCAACAAGGTCGAGGGATATCGAAAGGTCCTGAGCATTCTCCAAACACCGGGCCATCAGCCTTGTCACAAAGTGTCTGAATGAGCACAGGTGGCAGAAAAGGCACTGATTGTGAAGCAGCGGGTTGTACATGGCCTTCCAAAAAGAGAATGCGAAAGGAAGGAATGCAAGGTCACAGAATTGTTACCGAGTACAAGATTTGATGAGATGCTGCTGTTGGCTGCCAAAACCGAAAATAAGGCCGCGTCATCTGCCATAAAAAACTGGCAAAAGATGGTCGGCCTGTCAGTTGCAAAAAGGCACATTGCCAACAAAACCGCATGCCATTTTAGAGCCGTGAGGACCAAACAAGCCTCGCCGGAAGTATCAGCTTCCCCACCGTACACACGGATGCTTGGATGTTCAACAGAGGGAGACACGTTGACTCCATAGGAAATAGGGTATCGGAAGGATTCCAAGCACGTTCCCTTACCTACGGTTATCCATTGGCGACTGGCTGTTGAACCGCAGTCAAAATGGACTTACTAGGGCCGCCTTGCACGTCAAGCCGGCGGTCAATCTCTTCGTCGCTCAATTCCTGTGGTATGTGGCATGACGATCTGCTCCAGCAAAAAAACTGAATAAGAAAGAAAGCCTAAGGTGTCCCTAACAGCACCACAAACAGCGAAGTCTGAGTGCATGTACCTGGCAGGATCCCAATAATTTGCAGCACATGTCCACTGAGCAGGAACAATCACATGAACTGGAACTCGGCGCCAGCGACTGCAATCATCACATTGCACCCACTTGTCGAGCTCTGCTGCCGTGTTGCCAGGCCTGCTGACACCAAATCACATTAAGCCCATAAAACAAGTGCGCAGCACTATTTCCTCACTCTCCATATTCTTGCTATCCTGGTTTTGCTCCCATGGTGGACTCTGGCAGTGCAAGACTGAGTCTCCACATACATGCAGACTACAGGTAAAACAACATGTGGATCTCCTCATCATGTCGGCCTCTAATGCAGACCTTTCATTCCTAGGAAGGCAGTGCATTAAGGTTCACGCCTCCATGGGCACGATACAAGTATTTAGTCCAAATGCTATGAATAAATAAAACCAACATACATCTCGGCATGATAATTAAGGTTACGAACAAACCTATTAGGATTGCTGTTCGCTATCCCCAGATAAATAGGCGGCTCCTGTCCATCCCTCGTCAAAAATTATTCTCAGCCCATTACCCCTTGAGCGCTGGCAATTCGAAACAAATCTCATGATAGCCAGAGCAACAGCGCGGCCTCTAAATGTTGTCACACGAAATGAGAAACGACTTACTCCATGCTCTTCTATTTCAAAGCCATCGATAAGAACAAGAGTTGGCAACACGGTGGAGCGCGCCTGGAGCATCCCTTGAGCCTCTTCCCATGCGCAAGCCGGTCTTTTCGCAGAGGGCATGCCAGAGTCCATTCTCCTCTCTGCAGGTATATGGCCTGGTCTTGTCCTATCCATGCTTGCTGCCCAATACATTGCCTGGGTAGGACCGGGCTTACTTTGCTTTGGGCAGACAGGATCCTCATGATTTTCCTGCAGAGTTAAGCAATGCAAACCTCGATCAACGAAACAACTTTTCTCCCTCTGTCAAATTCAAATGATGGCACAGAACATGAGGCCATGTAAGCAACGGAAAGAGACGACCAAATTTGACTAGCTCTACTAAAGATCAAATTCACTTGAACTCAGCTTCAGTGGAGATTTCTTAGGGAAATTGTGCCGCAAAGGCGGGTGTCTACCACTATTCGCTTCAAATGCCGTGCCTTTCGATAACCGAGCACCAGTTGACCAGTAGACTTGACACGGCTGAAAGTTACTGCAACAACGAGCACATAGCATCCTCCAAGTAAGCAAAAATAATGCCCGATTGGTCAGTGAATGCCAAGCCCATACAATCAACCAGGAATTGTAATGAAGTTGTACCAACCTGTATCTCCAGCTTGAAGATGCAAGACCTGGAAGCATGGAGTCACGCCTTCGAGAACATAAATGCGACTATTGTTATTAGGCCAAAAACGGAAGTGGAATTTCCATTGTCTCCCAGTGATGTCTTGTATCAGCATTGGCACACCCTCACTGGTAAAAATCGTAGGAAAATATTGCTGTCCAATTCAAAAAAACATGTTAGCAGCAAAGACTGCAAGATACAAGCCTTTATAGCTTGAGGCAGAGAAGTGGTACAGAATGTACTGTGACCATTATCTGCCTGAGTCAACATAAGTGCAGGACCTTGTTTGGTATCAAAGGAGACCTCATATTGCTGGTTTCCGTTAAGTTCACACGTGTCGGCATGTTCGAATATGGGGAACAAGGTGATCTCACCTCAGCGCATATCTTTGGGAGAATAAGTCGACCGATGCGCCCTGCATCACTCTGGCTAAGAAGCTTTTCAAAAAGCGGCTCCAATACAACTCCAGGTTCATTAGCGGGGACAAAAGGGGACTTGCCAGGTCTGATAGAAGTCAAGGAAAAGGAGCAGATGTCTAGAACTTGCTATTGACACCATAGGAAACAACAAGATCCGAAGAACTGGACTCCCATGAAAGATCAGAAGAAAACCAAAAAAATCTGACGACCCAAAACAAGGCCTACGGCAGATCAATAAACCACATGGAGGAGAGCCTGCAAAGATATTAAAAACATTATGAGAGGACTGTGAATTCTATCAAGATCGGTTATGATCCGGGCTACCATACTAGTGACAAATCGAAAGCCGAGAAGTTTAACTGAATCCCAACACAATTTGCAAAACTTAGAGTTTGAAGTCAACTGTGGATCTCAATGTACATAGAAATGAAATGCTTAACATGTATTCTTACTTCATCTTAAGGTAAACTAGACTCAAAAGCTCAAACTGTTCAGTTAAGGATGAGTTTACTGATGTTTGTCAATCTAGAAATGTGACATGTAACTGAACTAGAGTTGTATTGCACAGCAGTTTGAAAGTGCCTTTTCCTCCTGTCTGAAAGTCCAGCTTCAGCTTGTTTCATGCTCTGCCTACTTAACACAAAACCTTATGTTGTGCTATGCCGACTCTAAAGATGCAATCTCGCCTGTAACTTGCGACTGACAAAAGCAAGACCCAAAAACGTCGATCAATAGTATCTCTGTTTCCACATTTTTTTGGAGTTTTAAGGTTTATAATGAAAAAGAAAGCACAAGAGCGTCGGACAAGTTGAAAGGGATACTCGTAGAGCGGTACGTTTTTGCGAGCATCATTTGTTGCTGCAGGTGAAGTTCCTGGCTGCTGGGGGCGCTCTGCCACTGATGTATCACCAGGAATACCCGAAACAGCAGGGTTTGCAATTGAGACTTTTGGCAACCGCTGTTCAGACTTGCTATTGCCCTTGAAGATCACAGTCGTTCCATTTGTTACAGTAACTGGACTGGAAGCAGGCTTAGGGCCTGCAACATCGACCTTGCCGTCGGAAGTGCTAGCAGAGCCTCCACTGGCAGACAGCTTCAGTAAGGATGCTCCAACATCCGCTTTTGAAGTCTCGTTTGCATGACATAGACTGGTTATCTGCGAACAATTTAGAAGGCCTTACGAATGCAGCTGAAGTGATGACATCACTGGAGTTCACAAGCCGGAAAAAAAGACCGGCCTGAACTGAGCTAAGAAATTGAAAAAAGTTGTCTCTAGTTAATTACTAGACTATGCGAAGAATAGAAACTTAAAGGACTCAGCATGCTTAACGAAATGAAAATAATGAACCGGAGGTACTGAATCACCCATCGGAGACACAAACACGGCCTTTTCGTAACCCTAATTGCCTGCTTCATGCTTCATGCTGAGGATAACTTCATTCTGAAAATAAGAAAACGCGAAAGGACAAACAAAAGCAGTTGTGCAGCAAACCTGAAGCCGAGCACCCGCTTCTGCGCACTCTTGGCATTCCACGCCTCCAGCATCAAGCAGGCAGTAAGTGGTCGTAGCTGCAATGCATCCGCAATGTACGCGCTGCGCAAAGCAGGCCTCCCCTATCACTCGCTGTGCAGCAGTTCGTGCGTTTCCTTTAAAATGAGATGCCCTCTAATATATACAGGCTTTGCTAAAAGATTCATATCCTGCTCATAAGGAAGGCTTTCCCGTGACGACGAGAAAACAATGAACTTGTTTGCTACATACAATCCTTCACTACTTAACCACGAGGCAGAAGGATTGCATGTATGAAAAGCTGCTCACTTTCTTGCAAAAATTGCACGTCCTCCACCCGGATTCAGCATAGTGGAAAACTTCACAGAAGCGTCGATCGACATACGCACGTCTGAAACCTCCAAGAGGGAACACATGCGATTGTAGCCATGATCAAAACATGAGCACAATCCACGCTCCATTAGAGAACGAAAAGATCTTCTGCGCGCCAAAACATGCATTTTCTGCCCTCCCTTCAGTTCTCCGACTCGCCTCGCGGCTACAGAGGAAAGGAGCACACACCCGCATTCGTCGCAGAGCGGCGCCAGCTGCCCGCTCCTGAGCATCCACCCCTTGCGTTTGGGCGGCAGCGCGGGATTGCCGCAGCGCTTGTTGGCGCAGCGCCGGGCCTCCATGGCGCCTCGCCTCACCTCGCCTCGCCCCGCCTCGCCTTGCAGCTCGGCCTCCCGCCCGTTAGGGTTTCCGCCGGCCACGCTCTTTGAACCACGCCACAAATCCGGGGCCGTACCATACGGCCGAAGCCAGTGTACGGACAGCAGGAAGCACTGTAGCGTTGCAGGCTCGCGGCAGCGCTCGCGCCGTGCATGGCGCTGCAAGCTCGCCGGCCTAGCAGTGGGGGGCCTACATATACGAGTTGGGGGGGGCTGTCCCCCTCGGCAAAAATCTTGGATCCGAGATTGTAGCCTTATAAGGCTCTCCTGTTTCGCAGACTGCTGGCTGAGTTGCGGACAGTGTTGAACTTGCATCGCGCGAGGTATGCAGGTTTTAGTTTGCTTCTAGCAGCAGTGGCGGATCCAGGATTTTTGCTTAAGGGGGGCTAAACATGAATTTCAAAATCTGAGGGGGGGCTAAGCACTCGTTCAGTATAAAATTCATAAGATAAAATTAAAAAAGTTTTTTTTCAATATCGCGGAGGGGCTAAGCCCCCAAACTCGTGTGTACGCCTGCCACTGGGTCCGCCATTGCCTGGCAGTGGCGGATATACATATATAAAAGTTGGGGAAAAAATCTCTCAGCAAAAGGCCTAGACCCGCCACTGCTCCTTAGCTGCATCTCCAACGCTGAATATGGGCCTCACACCTACTTCACCAAATTCGAGTATAGCGCAAAAGCGCGTACACTAAGCGAGCACTATCTGCTCACACTCGGCTATTCACACTGCTTGTTGCATGCAGATAATTATCTAAAAGGCACCATTACGATTTTGAACGCCGTCGTGGTGCGCACCGCGGGACAATAAATCGGTGCGAGGCGGAGTGGCCACGCAACTGAGTGGTCAGCCAAAGCCAAAGACACCCTATAGTGGTTTGGCTCGCGGTGCACAAAGGAGCCTGATGCAAATAAGACAATTTTTATGTTGTCGTGTACATTTTCTTTTGTCCTTTTATCTTTTATTAAATCTTTCATTTGCAGCCATGCGCTTTACACTCGGCCGCCCTTGCTCGAGCTAGACCTAAATTGCCACTTATTTTGCAATCTCCGCCTCGTCCGTCTCAATAGAGCCCGCCCCTTGTAATATAAGCCACATTCTTGTAAACCATCTTGTCGTTACAAACAAACATATGAGAGCCGTGCATGGTTCAGTCCCTCATGTTGAATGTACAACACGCTTCGAGCCGTCCCTTTAGAAAGATGCGCATGGAGCAGTGGCGGATCCAGGATTTTTGTTGAAGGGGGCCTAAGCCCTCTTTCAACATAAAATACATAACAAATAAAATAGAAATAAAAGTTGACGTTTCAAAATCGGCGGGGGAGCTAAGCCCCCCCATCTTGTACATGTAAGCATGGAGGCCATTGCGGCACTGCCAATAGGGATGGCCGTAAAATTATTATTTCTTAAAATTGATTATAGGAAAATGCTACTTACACACCTTTTTTCTAGATACACGCCTTTTTTCGCCGGTCAGATTTAATTTTAGGGTTTGTAGGGTAGGGAGTTTTTTTTGTTATCAAGAAGGTGTGTATCTAAACAATGAAAATAATACTTCGCCCCCCTTTTGGGTTATCCCGCCCCATTTTTTTTTTGAAATCCCGCCCTCCCATCTTGGCTATTCCCCCCCCCCACCCATTTTGGACATGTCGGGAGGTGATAACCCCTCCCCTTCCTTCCACTCCCTTCCCCTCCCCTTCCCTCCCCTCCCCCCATCCCCTCTTCTCGGTTTGCAGTTTCCACAGAAATGACTGAGTATAAGACTCGCGATGAGCTTGTACAAGTCAGGACCGAGCACTACAAGCACGACGGATTTCATATCAAGATCGCCAAGAATAGCGATAGTAGCCAACTTTACTTGCAATGGCAAGGGGACCTACGAGGATAGAGGTTAGGAAGAGAGTAGCAAGAAGAGAAATACTTCCAGCCGCTTGAAAAAATTCCCTTTCTGCTCTCTCTCCTCTTATCTCTCTCCGTTGCTCTCTCTCTTTTGCTCTCTATCCTCTCTCTCTCTCTCTCTGGTCTCTTTCTCCCCTCTGCTCTTTATCTCTGCTCTCCATCCCCTAGTCTCTCTCCTCTGCTTTCTCTCTGCTAATGTGTCTTTACGGACGTTGCGCTGATGTGTGAGAAGGAGAAAACATGGAGGTGAATATCCAAAATTGAGCGGGGGCGGTATATCCGAAGCAAGGAGGGGGATAGCCAAAGTGGGAGGGCGGTATTTCAAAACAAAAATGGGGCGGAAACAACACAAAAATGGGGACGAAGTATCATTTTCCCTGGACAAAGAAAGTGTAAATAGTAATTCTCTCGTTCCGTACCGGTCAGCCCCCGCCCCGCCCCCCGGCGCGCAGCGGAGGCGTTACGTGACGCGACAAAATAAGACCGGCAATGATGCGTCCGCGATCTGGGAGTTGCCCAATAATGGCCGGCTGACGCGGTGACCGCCAGTCAGGGATCGCCACGTGGCAGGTCGACTCGCGCGCGACGACCCTGCGACGCGTTCAGCGGCCACCCTGGCCGGGCGGGCGAGCAGACGGGCGGGCAGGTGCCGATCGGACGGCTGCGGCAGCGTGTGGGTGATCCGACGGCGGCGATGTAGTGACCGCCCGGAAATCCAGAAACGGGAAGTTTTTCTCGCGGGCGCTGACGTGGCGTCCGCATCCGGGCCCGCTACTGCAGTGCCGCCACGTGGCGGGCGGTTTCCGCTTGCCGTTGGGAGTGACCGACGGCCGTACGGCCACTTCACACGTGCGAGCGCTGCCCACAGGCCCTATGAAGGGGAGCCGAGGAACTTGCCTGCGCACTGGCGCTGCCCTCCCTCTCTCCCTCTCTCCCTCACCCCCTCTCTCTCCCTCCCTCCTCGGCGCTGCTGCGAGCTCGCGCTCAGCCCTCGAGCGGTCCTGCCGCGGGAGAACAATTCCTATTCGTTTGTAGCAGGCCGGAACGGGGAGGCCGAGGTGGGCTCGGTTTGCGTAGGGAGGGAGTGATTTTGGCGGTGAAGAGGATGGGGACTGCGCGGATCCTGGTAGTTGTGCAGATAGCAGCGTTGTGTCTGGCAGGAGTGTGCGCCTATCCGCCTCCTCTACGCGGCAAAGGCGAGCGTGAGCGGACGTCGAATGGTGGCGCGGAAGACGCTCTCTGGTGCGTTCTGATGCCTCCCGCAGTGCACCTTCTGCGGCTGCTTCTCTACACATCTGCATGTGGGAGAGGGATAGGGAGTGGGAGAAGACAGGAAGAAGTGGAAGGGGGAGGGAGAGAGTTGGATAGCGGGGAGAAGGGAACTGGAAGTGCGGGGAGAGCGAGATGGTAAGGAAAAGGGAGATAGTCGGAGAGGAGGGAGGGGGAGGAATAGAGCTGGAAGGGTGAAAGAGAGGAGTCGGGAACTGGAGAGGATAGAAAGGGAGGGGAGGGGGGGGGGGTGAGGGAACTGGAGAGGGACAGAGAAATAAAGGGACTGGGAGAGGAAAGGGAAGGAAAAACGTTAGGGGAGATGAAAATGGATGGGAGAGAGCAAGTGGACGAAACCGGCAGTCGAGGTGATGGTGGAAGAGAGTGGGAGCATGCGAGAATGGGGAAATAGAGAAAGAAGTGGAGCCAGATAGGACTTGTAGAGGGAGTGGGGCAAGGGAAAGGAGAGAATGAAAGGCGAATGGGATTTTGATGGGACAAAAAGTTGCAACAATTGAGTAGGCGGGCTTCGCGTTGTGCGCGAATGCTTGCAGGCGGAGCGAGTACGCCGCGGTGACGCGGGCGGAGCGCGCGCTGAACGCGGCGGTGCACCTCGAGCAGGCCGCGGCCAAGCTCCCCGCGGACGCGCCCGCGGGCCTGCGCACCGCCGCGGAGGCCGTGGAGGCGGCCGCGCGCCTCGCCAAGCGCAGGGACCTCCGCGCGGCGGCGGACATGGCCAGGGCCGCGCGCGCCCGCGTCGAGGTGAGGGGGGCAGGGGGGGTGCTTTGCTCTGCTCTGCTTCAACGTGGGGGGGGGGGGAGGGGCGTGGGGGTGGCATTCAGTGCTTGGTCGATATTTCTTTGTTGGTCGCCATGACTTCTGCAGAGAACGGCAACTGTGCGTGCGCCTGTATTGAGTGAGTAACAAGTGCGGTGGTACCTTCGTGGTCGACTTGTGCAGGATTACAAAGGCTCTGTGATGCGGCAACAAGGAGGAGACAAGGAGCCCCTCGCCGCTGGGAGTATGAAGGCGTTGAAGAGCAGCGTCACCCATCTCACTCTCGCGCTGACCTATCTGGAGGAGAGCGCTGACGTCAGCCCCGGGTTTCAGAGCGGCGAAAGTTTGGAGGAGGAGGCGAGCCGGGGGGGCGAGGAGGGGACGGCGTGGCTGGACAACTATGACAGCGGGTCCTCCGAGGAGGAAGAGGAGCCTTTGACGGTTGTTAGGGCGGCGCATGAAGGTGAACCTCTGGGAGAAAGCTGGAGAGGGGTGAGAGAAAGATCCGAACAACGGAGCAGGAAATTGAAGTAGAGCGAAGTGAATGTAATTACATGGTTAGATTACTGCAGGCTTTTGCGTATTCTGCGGAGGAGGGCAGTCGAGTAGGTCTGTACAAATCACGATAAAGCAGCCTGCCCCTTTTTACTTTCATAGTGGAGGTTACTGCGGCTGGGGTCATCTGCTGGCACAAAAACCCGAAGCGAGAGAAGGCGCCATAGGTGCAGATTAAATAAAATAGAATAGGCGCTCTGCAGGATTTTTACCTGCGATTTTTTGACTATAGGTGAACAATTGACCGGGGTTGCTCCGCCCGCATACCAAGACACGCTAAGTCCAGGTGAAGGAAAAAAACCATTAACTTGTGAATAGGCAATTTGGAGCTTTGTTTAGGTAGACCGGGCTTGTTTAGTCAAAGAAAAATGAAGCGCGCAGCGGATTTAGTTCTCGTCTTGAAAGTCATTGACATTCTTTTGCAATTACCTTACTTGGTCCAGGGAATACTTGATGTTGCTCTTAACCAGAAAACTGAAATAGGTTGAAAACTTGAATTTATTGTTGCTTTACTTTTGTATATTCTACAAATTGTCTGCATTATCTGCAGTCAACAATAGACAGGCCAAAAAATGGTACTTTTATTCCTGTAAATTTCTGCCAACAAATTACAGCTCGAGCACTAGCTACACGCAGTTCTATTTCTTGCCTACCTCAAAACCAGCAGGGAATAGTGGGACTACTCTCCACACAGATTTTGATGATACCTGGGCGATACACATTGCTTCCTGTGTTCCGAACAAGAACGAGAATGTTATTTTCGTCTCCTCCGATACTGTGCCTTGTAGAGTACTGCTGAGACCTCAGTCTTCCTATACTTTGAGCTTCGCAGAAACCCAACGCCGCATTTTTTGAACTGCTCACACAGCAAAGATCCACCCACATTGAAAATTAACAAAACAGAAAACGCCACGTGCTCCCTCAAGCAATCTACCACCTGAGCTAGTTTCCATTATTTTGTGTTTTTATTCTGGGAAAGAAAGGGGAAGCCTTACCTCCCACGCGGTGCTGCGGTTGTTACATATCCAATCACTCGCCGGGAGAGCCTCGGAGCAGCAATTGAGGCTGCCGCCATCTCCCCAGAGCTATGTCTCAGTGCCTCTACAGCAGAGACCTGCTCTGACTTTTTACGAAGCTTTCTTTTTGCTTGTTTCCGCGTTAATCCGGTAAACTTTGGTGTGGGTGCTGTGTCCTCAAACACTCCCTGCCATAGAGTGGACCTGCAGCAGGACGAGAAATGCGCAAACGCCAAGCTTGAGTACAATGCTGAAGGAAAAAGAATGAACTTACTGATTTTGCCGTCATTTCCACTCTTACCTCGAGCAGAAGGAGCTGAAGTCCTCCACAGTTGCTGCAAAGAGAGCGGCTCCTTCCTCTGCAACGCCTTTTCGTGGCATAGTTACTTCCACCTGCACCAAACATTTCACAAGATTCTCCTTTTTCTCGATCGCTGCAGCAGCTACAAAAGATTCAGTCTCTTTCAGCTTTCCAGGAACTTCCATGGGTCTCACTGACGTCCCATCTCTCCCAGCAACCAAGGCTTCTCCTCCCTTCTCTTCCTGACTCACTACTCTCCAAGCCAATCTCCCTTCCCGCACTGCGTTTGCAATACCTCCTCCCCTGCCACCTGTCCGCCTGCTATTGGCAACACCTTGCATTTTCCCATTCGATACCTGACAACCTTTGTCAGCTTCTCTCACATTTCCTCTGACTGCTTTAGCCATGGCTGCTGCAGTCCTCGTGACAAAATGTCCTTCACTATCTCCCGTGTTTCCTGACGTTTCTGCTGATATAATGCTGGATACTATGCCTGAGTCCTCTTGCATCATCTGTTTCCCATAAAACGCCGATGCAGACGCGGCCTCGGAACCAAACAGGCTCTCCCACGCTGGAAGATGTGGAGCGATTGGTGGGCGATTGGATGCTGGTTTCCGCTCGTACTTGCTACGCAACTTCAAGAGCTGGGAAGTCATGTGAGTGAAGTAGCCTGGGCAATCAGGAAAGTCGTAAGGGAATAGGGGGTTTCCAGCCTGTGGGACGAGAGAAATCATATGACAAAGATTAAGCAAGTTCGGAGCAAAACCGAAGAAAAACCTGCATTGCTCTGACGAACATGGCGGCGCAGCTAACCTCAGCAGCGAGCCATCGCTTCTCCCGCAGTCCGAGGACGTGCCCTCCCGCCTTGACAAGTGGCACCCAGAACGCATGTAGCCACGTGGCAGGCAGCAGGAGGGTCCACCTGGCCAGGATAGTTGAAGGTAAGGCTAAAAGTCACAAGGTCGGCGATAAATTGCACCCTCATTGCCAAATAAATCTATCGCACAAATGCAAAAGCCGAGTAAAAACAGTGTCTGGAAACCTGCAATTACCTTTCTGCCGCAGCATTACCTCCCCAGTGTTTAATCAGTACCACATCACACCCCTCCTTCCCCACTTCAATGTCGTCTACGGCTTCTTCTCCACAAAAGAACGCCAGCTTTCTGCTCTTTCTCCGCATGCAGAGTTCAGCTTCCTTCTCAGGTCTGCTTGCAAGAGGAGAGACTGTCTCCCACAGAATGAGACTGTCTGCCAAGCCCTCCACTTCTCCTCCCAACACAGCCTTCCTCCACAACTTCACTCCTGCTCTCAGCTCTACCTTGCTATTTCCTCCTCTCCCCTGTTCCTTTCTGTTCCCTCGACCCTGCTCCCTACTGTTATCTCTCTCATTCCCGTCCTCCTCTCTCCTACCCTCTGCTCCTTCCAGCTTGCTTCCATCTGCTAGTTCCATCTCTATTCCTTTTTCAGCAGAGGGATCCAATTCAAAATGCCGCGGATCTCGTACACGAAGGGCCAGGATTGTGCCCCCTGGCAGATAGTCAATATCTTGAAACACATCCCAACTACGAGATTTCATTTGCTGCTGCCTTCCAGACTCGGCCAATGGCAGGCTGTCACGTGGATCATGTGCGAAGGTTGCCGCTTCAGGCGCCGTCAGTTGGCTAACTGTGGAAGCTCCTCCTGGCCTTCAAGCCAAGTTCAAAAAGGGATATCAACAGTGTCAATCGTTGCATAAAAGAACATAAACACACGACGATATTTCTAGCATTCTGCACACTTGAGGGACAAAAATAAGAAAAAATCGTCAACGACGAACTTGATGTTATTGAGATCTGTCCTTTGGCAGAGATTTCCATTCCAGTTCATAAAACACCTAAGCTGAGCATTCCAACAAACAGCATCTGCCTAGGAGCGTGCCTCAGGAAACACCTGGTGGCAGGAGGAAGCAGCACCTTCCGCAGGGTGGAGATTGCCTCTCTTCCAAAGAGCTCCAACTGCGCCATATTGCCTCGCCTGTCATGGAGTGTCACCCCTCCTTGCACCTATGGAAGGCAACAAGCGGGAGTGAGTAGAGAAGGAAGAAAAAGGGGCGATGCAAGGGAAGAGAGATCAGAATAGCACGGAGAGACAGATCTGTGGCTGCACCTGCTGGAGACATGCTGCTTGCAGAGCCTGCATTGAGTCCTTCCATGCTTCAGGATGGATGCAGAGCAGCAGCTGCCTCCCCTCCTCCTCCTCTTCCTCCTCCTCCCCTTCCCTCACATGCTGTGGCCTCCACATGGCCGAGACAGGACCAATCGCACCTCTCGGATAAGCTCCTACCTTGTGCAGCTGCTTGCAGAAACACATAAAAGTAGCTGAGTTGCTGGCGTGCAAGCCTAAAAAACCTAAGACTTATAAATCGGAACTGCTTCTTGCAGCTAGCTGAGCTTTAACCAGCATTTTGGTATAACAAGGCGTCATCTGTTTTCGAAAAAAAGAGCTGTAGTGACTGGCAGCAGGAAGAAAGAGATTCTAGAGCTTCTCCTACTATGAAATGTCCGGCCAAAGCCCCATTGATGAAGGAGTTGAAGAAGAATCCAGTTGGGTCAGCGCTTGCCCACGATTGCGGAGGCAGAGGTGGACCTCCCAGTCTCACAAGTACAGCTGTGATAGCTTTCTGTGAAACCAATAACGTCCTCATGGCACAACTTCAGTCAACATGCAAGACGACGTAAAATTCGAAGGTTCAGTTAAACTACCAGCTCCTGTTTGATCAGACATAAAAACCAATAAACATGTTATCTTTTGCAACGTCTTTCAGTTGGCAAAGCAAAGCAAGGCTAGTTCGCGATGTTTATGTGATCTAATTATGTTCTCTCACCTGTGGGCCTTGAAGCTCTGCAAAATAGTGATATGATGCATCATGCAGAAGGGTCGCCTCTCTTGCCCACTTCAGAACTGCGCGACATCCTCGACCTCTGCACCCCCTTTCCCTGAACCATGAGCAATGCTTCATGCAAATGGGTGATTTACAGTTTCAACTTGCGAATACCATGAATAGCTCAATAATGTCGCAAACAACACTTTTGAAAAAGTCAACCTGAGTGCATGGCATACACGACCAAAAGGAAGAGTGATTTGATAGATACTCCGACAAAACTAGCAGTTGCCCTTGTGCTGCTTCCTTGTAACGACAACATCCATCCAACAAATTGAGTTGTATTTGTGAATCTGTCACTTCAGAACAGCAGGACCTCCAAGCCCGATTATTCTAAGCCCATTCAAATGGTGCTCGACTACCTTTCTTGTAAATGGTTCGTATGAAGTAAAGTGACGATGGGAAAGGCAGGGAGCGAAAGGAGAGAAGAATGGGTAAGTAAATTTCGATGTTCCGGCGGTTCCAAATGCAATGCAGAACATTAGCTTTTTTCTTCTTCATCCATCAAGATTATTTTGACAAATTACTAATCCGGATTAACAAAGGAAACCAGACACAGTGGAGCGCTTGAAAAAAACTGTGCACAAATTTATCGCGTTTGGCTTCTCGTCCAGTGTCATCATTGGAGAAGGTGCTCAAAGCTGTGGAGTAAAGTTTTAACTCGACTGTTTTGTGCTTAGAAACCCGCTTTCCATTTCTTTGTGCTATCTAATAATGAGTGTATCCGCGCTGCAAAGCCACTACTTGCTGATGTTGATCATTTTAGACCTGATTGACGATCAGACGAATCTCTCAGTCGTAGTTAATTATTGTCTAGAACAAGAAAAGGTCGTCGGAAGTACCATCGTGTCTCCTACTTCCCTTGATTTCCTTGAAATTTAATTTCTGTCGACGGGGCTTTCAAGCTTACTCCCTTAAAGGGCTCCTTGGACAGCAGGTTAGTTTTAACGAGGCTCAACCATTAATCAGGGCAAGCACTTGATATAAAACCATGGCAATTGAATAATCACCTTCCTGGAAGGCCTGCGGCAAGGCAATGGCCCCAACACCTCTCCATTGTGAAGCGTTTCGCATGCCAGACATGGCTCCCAAGCCTTCTCGCTCCATCACTTGTAACACTTCCCCCCTCTTCCCCTCCTTTTCTAAACATATTTCGCCTCCGCAGCCTTCTACACAGCTTGCGACCCACTCCAGGATCCCCTTTTCTGTCCTCCTTCTCATCTTCCAGCCCTAATTCCCAATCTTCGGTTAGTTCCTCGCCTTCCGGCGCACAACTGACTTTAGAAGCAGAGCCAGATGTCAGAAACTTGATCCTTTTTCCCTTTTTCAAACGAAAAAGCGACTTTCTGCGGTCATGGCTTCTAGTCCTCCTCCGAAGATGACGAGCAACGCTAACTGTTCCGAGAGGACTGGAACCCCAGCCTGCAGGAGTGTAGCCCTCTTTCCCTTGACCTCCTCCCTCTCCCTCCCTCTCTCCCTCTCCCTCCCCCTCTCCCTCCCCCTCTCCCTCTCTCTCCCACCCCCGTTGCAGAGCTGCGGAGAGGACAGCGAGCTCCGGAGCACGTGAAGTGGCGAATTGCAGGACGTCGAGGACTCGCGGGGCTCCTGGACGCGGGGAGGCCCCCGCCATGGCTGCTCGCTGCTTGGAGGGGGTCAACAGAGCAAAAATCGCCTGCAGGGGGTGGCCTTCAAGGGCTGCCCTCCAGCAAGCGTCCCGTGTGTGTGTATTGGATGTGACCCAATTACATCCTGTCACGTGGCAGAAATTCCTACGTGGCAACCCGTGATCGGCTTTTATTTCTATGGAACCCACCCCAGGGCAGCATTCTGCTCGTGGTTTCCTCGGCGAGGCAGTGAGGCAGCTGGCTTTGACCCGACAGCACGAGCTACTTTTTGAAATTTCGAAAATTATTTTTTCTTTTTTCCAAAGGCGTCGGCGGTAGGGGAGGAGACAATACGGTACAGGAATCTCGGGGCATTTCTCCAGCCCATTTTGCAGCTGCTTTCGTATCTATCTCTCTTCTCTATCTCTCTCTCACTCCTCGTATGGGCAAGAAGGAGAAGGAGCCGGCGCTGTACTGGAGCAGGCCGGACAATGCATCAGCTGCGGGCGCGCCCATTGCAGTGGTTTTCGCATGGATGTTTTCGAAGAGGCGGCACGTGGCACAGTATCTTCGCCTCTTCAACTCTTGCGGATGGGCTGCTCTTGCATGCCATCCGCCTGTACTCAACTTGTAAGTAAGGTAGAGTTTTGACTGCTGCTGGCACTGCACATTCTAGCCATTCTGGCCCTTGCGGTGACTCCTCCCTTTCTTTTTTCTTTGGAAGAAAGTGGTTTAAGACAGAGAGTCGGGGTCTCCAAATTGAATCTGCTTCATTATTGAACTCTGGTACCTGATTTTTATTGTCTTCAGAGCCTGCCTGAATTCTTCAGAAATTCGCCGCGAACAAATTTGTTTCTTTTCTCTGTCTCGTTTTTCCTCTAGGTGGTTGCCATCTCGAGCGGAGTCCCTGGCAAGGCTATGCCTAGACGAACTTGCTGAGGTACCTCTGGGCATGTATCGGTTAAACTGTTTCGGGTCGATTGTTGGCAAGCAACTGTTGGCTGCAAGGGCCACAACCTGTTTGGAAGTCTCAGCTCGTACATTACTGTCTGTCTCTGCTTTATGCAATTTCATTCTAATCTTCACCGCCATGAAGCGTTTCAATAGTTCACAGTCGTGCATGGACCAATGGCAGCCGAGGGATTGCGTGCAAAGCTAGGAGGTGAAGGAGGAGCGCCGTCCGATTGTTGTCGTTTCATTCTCTGGAGGAGTAAAGGCGTGTCAGTATAAATTTCTTACGGTAACTTCTTTTCTTATATCCTCAGCTCACGAAGCATAAGGTGTAACTGGAAGGTCTTGGTTTTTACGGTCTCGTCTTAATCTCTCTCGCGCTCTCCCGCCTCCAGCCCTCTCGTTCTTTACTTCTTCACATCCTTTCCCGGTCCTGTCCCCTCTCCTTTTGTTCACTCTCCTTTTCTTGTTGCCCAGTACCCTTTGATCCCTCTCCCTTTCTTTGCGCTCCCTTAGCCTCGCACTCTCTGCTGCTCGTTTTCTTGCATTTCTCTCTCACCACTCCCTGCCTCCCCAGCTGTATTTTCAATGTTTCAGCCGCCAGCATTTTTGAAAGTCTTTAGTGTGAAATGTTTTTTTTGCTTATCCGAATAATAGAGAATGACATTCCTTCCTCGAACATTCAAGAAGAAGAAGCTGAATTTGAAGATTGAACTTTGCAGTTCTTCTTACCTTTTTTTTTTCTCTTGATGGGAGGAATTACAGTTGCTTTTGAGGGAGGCATCGCAAGAGAAGAACATGGTAAGGATCCGCTCCGTCTTGGCTGGTAAAGGGTCACACAACATAATTTCATTCCTTGTTCTCTCTGTTGCGTTCTTCACTGGTCGCTCAGGTTGTTTGTGACCATAGTGAGAATCAATATACATGATCTTCAGGTTCAATAACTATATTTGTTCCGGCTGGCGGCTGTTCAGAAGCATGCGCTTGATGCCACGCCTTCCTACAAGGTGCTCCGACAGTGCATCGCCGGTCAAATCTTTGATTCCTGTCCTATCGACTTTGTGAGCCAAATTGGAGCTCGGTTCCTTTCCCAACCCCCAGGGACTGGCAAGTCTCAAAGGAGCTCTGCTCGAGCTGCAGCAGCTTCTGCAGCAGCTGTTGTTATGGATGCTATTTTTTTGCGCGAGTTTGAGAAGCAGAGAGCCGACGTCTGGGAGGTGCTGCGCAGGTCTGCGGTGCGTTGCTGGAGCTCACTTTTTCTCCCTCACATCGCCATTTGTTTCTCACTCTCTTCCCCTTTCGTTCGTTTCCTACTACTTCCTTTCCCTCACTTTCTCACTTTCCCTTCAACCGTTTCCCCCCTGGAGAACCCTGAAGACATCCTTCCCGCATACGCTTCCGCGGTGGTGCCTTGAACTTGAAAACGTCTATGTGCCTTTGTCGGTTCCAGATTTTTGGACCTGTTCTCCTGTTCTTCTCCAAGAATGATGAGCTGGCCCCGCATGAGAGAGTATCGCAATTCGCTGCTGAGATGGCAAAAAACGGAAGCAAAGTCACAGCGATTTGTTGGGACGTCTCCGAACACGTTGGTATGCTGCAATTGATTCACTTCCTTTTCTTTTCATCAACTTTATCACACCCCTTTCCTTAGCGTTTAAAGGAAGCGTCTAAAATACTTGGTTCGTCAATGTGATGCAATGTGTGCATCAGGACATTTACGACATCATCCAGACGAGTATTCAAGGAATGTTGTGAAGTTCCTGGAATATGTTCTTGACACGTGGAGCAGGCGGATTCAAGCAGGGGGGGAACACGAAGTGGTTGTTGGGCCATCTGGTGATGAAAATTTGCAAATAGGTGTGAATTCTATCATTGGTCATTACGAAATTCCTGACCTCCGTACGGCTGCACGCACTGATTCCAGCCCTGAACCTCGGCCCTTCATTCGGTCAAAATTGTAGCTCATTCGTTGTTGGATTCCAGAGCCCGAGAGAGTCGTTTGCAGTGCGTATGCTCTTCATGTGATGGCGGTTCAGGTTAGGACTGGTTATTTGCAGATGGGGAGGTCTTTTCTATTTTTTGCCTTGTGTCCTTCCTTCAAGCCTTTGTTTCCCTCCAGTATTTTTTATGAATGTTTGACGTTTTAGTTGCGAGTCGTTGGTCGCATTGACCATTATGGTGGTCTGTAACGCATGAGCCTTTCAAGGTCTTTTAGGGTTTTTACTTGTTACTTTGTTACTGAAAGTGACTAAGTTCGAAAATATTCGAATGTCAAGCTACATGGACACCTTGGTGTACCATGTTGCAACTGGCGAGCTACCCTCCTTCGTGATCTCCGAGGGCCTATTTGCAGTTACGAGTCTGTTGCAATGGTGTGAGGGCGAGGGAGCTGGGGTTGGAGTGGGAGTGGGAGAGGGAGAAGGAGGGGAAGAAGTGAGGGAGAAGGGATAGGGAAAGAAGTGAGGAAGAAGGGGGGAGGGAGAGGGATAGGGAGAGAGAGGGAGGAGGGAGAGAAGGACAAAGAAATTAAAGCACACGAAACGAAAGAAGAACTGAAAGAGAGAGAAAAGAGAAATCGAAAAGAGAGTGAAAACAAAAAGGAATAGAGAAACAGAGGATAAAAGACAAAGAGACGGAATATAGAGAAAGATAAATTAGAGGCGAGGGAATGAGAATAAAAACGAGAGACGCGAAGTGTAGAGAGCGCGAGGCAGGGACAAGCGAAGGCAGGCAGGCAGGCACCCACGAACTTGGAACGAGCTGAGACGAGGCGAGGCGAGGCGATGGCCCACAAAATGAAAATGCCGTAGGAGAACACGCGAGGGGCGGGCGGGCGGAGGCGGGCCGTACGACCGGAATGGATGGGGATGTTGTGCCGTGTACGGATGCACGGGTTCCACTGTACGACATGGTTACCGTACGATATCTGTACGGATAAAAGGTGCGCCCTTGGAAGTTGCAAAGTTCCACGCCATGGTAAGCACAAGTCACGAGGCCTCGTTCGCAGCCATGGCGTCCGGCGCCGCGTCAGGGGACTGGCGCCGGAGGGCTGGCATCAGGCGCAGGTGCTCCTTGCTTTTTCTTGCAGGCCCTGCTCGTTTCAGCAGGAGTCATGGACTGCCTGATTTCACATTCTTGTATCACTGCCTCTGCCTCATCTGATCTTGTAAGCCGTTTTGAGAAAGCTTCGTGATTCAGGGGGTCTTGACAACCTCCATCAGAGATTCGGCTTTGCCTCAAATCATAGCGTCGACGTTCCTTTTGTAAGATAAACTTCATGATTTTTCATGCTGTGCTGCTCATATCGGTCCCTGCTCTATTTCTTGCAGGAGAGTCCTGGACAGGGCCTGTCCGTGCCACTATTTTGGCGTCCATTGTTGGCTTCAATTTGTGACGGCACTTGCAGTTGGCGCAGCCATTACAGGATTTTTGCATCACTCAGGCATTAAGATCTCGGTGTGTCAAAGCTCCTTTTGTTCCTCTTAAGGAGTTTTTGTTGGAGCGCCGTTTTTATCTGTTCAACTTAGTTGCGTATGCGTGTCGGCATGCGTCTAAAGCTGTATAAATATGATTTGATTCTTATTTGATTTGATTTGCTTCTCGGCAAAAAACTTGGGTGGACACATTTTGACAAATTAGTAAAATGTCTGGAAATCATTGAATTTCTAGGACATTCTTAAGAGCAGCGCCCAAGTACGTAGTGTTGATAATCTCCATTTTTGATTTCAAGACACCGTTTTCAGCTTCGGCTTACTGGAAGATCTATGTGAAAAGTTGTCAGTTTCGAGTCAATCAAGCATGCAGTTTTTCGATCAAACTTCAAATAAATTCGGCGGCCAGGACAGCCTCATGAGATATGAAGTTATCGTCTGCAGGTCAGTGAGAAGCACGAGGAGGAGGTAGACCTGGCTGTGCTTTGGCCAACAGCGGAGGGCCAAGGTTGGCAACCAGCCACTGCTCCCAGAACTTCTGATTGGCCATGTAAGTATCCCGCTTTACCCGGTATCTGCAGGTCATCCACTTCTAGCGGAACTTATACTTTGCCTTGTCGATTCAGCCAGCATATTTTTGTTTGGTGTAAGAAATAATCTGATGCATTTGATTTTATGGGAGGATTTTTCCTGCGTATTCTTTGTGGTGCTTCGGCTATCTTGTCTGTGGAAAAAAACCAGGGATGTTCGTCCGTAAAGTGGCCCTGTTTAACACATAGGACGTATGTGAACGGTGTTTAATGGTTGTAGTGCCGCAGCAGCCGAGTAACGGGTATCTCATGGTTCGTTGCAATGGAGGTCTTAATCAGCAGCGCAGCGCGGTACGGCTCGTCCGCTGATTTTCTTGCTGTTGAGTTAGGAATGGAAGCATGCAATTGGTGGAATTGTAATGGAATTGTAATGAGAATGACCTCTTTTGGAAACGGCGAGATTCCTTTCAGATCTGGACTTGTCTTTCCAAAGTTACATAGGGTTGCTGTCATGCAATTCAGCTTTCCATGATATGCTCGTTATCTCTTGTGTTAGTATTATGCTGGCTACTTCATGTAAGCAACTGACTTTTTATGAGCTAGAATAATGGCTAAGCTGGTTCCTCCATTCAGGAGTATCAGAGTGGCTGCCCTTTGAAATTTCGGTCACTCACGTGACATGGACACAGTTTCTTCCTTCCTTTACGCCTTGGTACTTCGTCCTTATGGAATGGTCTATTGTTCGTGCGCTACCTTAACCATGACATTGACGGGCCCACAACATGTCTCTTGGATCCAGATTTGCAATGCCGTACTTGCTGCCAGGGTGATGAATGCAACCCTTGTTCTACCACAGCTGGATGCCAATCTTTATTGGCATGACAAAAGGCAGGTCTACGTTACTTCACTCATCAGGCTTGCAAACATATGCTGGTGCTGTTCCATGGCGGCGTCTATGCCCGTGGTGGTGAAACATGCAGCTGTGTAATCTAAAACATTGGCTTTCTTTTTGTTTTCTTAAAGCCTGAAACCCAAACTAACTTGTATGCACGCTCTCATGTGTTCGAGTTTCTTCTTTGTTCGTGTTGCACAGTGACTTTGCCGGGATATATGACGTGGCTCATTTTATTTCCTATCTTAAATCTGACGTGGAGGTTGTTCGAATGCTGCCACAAAGACTCACAAAAATCAAGCGTCAGGCACCGCCCCTCAGCCCCTTTGCCTCCTTTACTCCTGTTTCCTCTGAGCCGCCTGCTTGAAATGGATTTGTGAAATGGTTTCTCAAAGTGCATGTTTTCCAGCCGCCAGCCTCTGCACTGCACGTCAGCCATGGGAGCATCGCCCATGTCTTAAAAACCGCCGCTGGAATGCTTGCAGCTGAACCCACCTCGAGATGCGCCCATTGACTGGTATACCTCCACTGCTCTCAAGGCTATGAGGAAACACGGTGTGATCTACCTTACACCATTCAGCCACCGAATGGCAGAAGAATTTAACCGCTCAGCCCTGGCTTCTGAGTGGCAGCGCTTGCGCTGTCGAGTAAATTTTGAGGCGCTGAGGTTTCGACCAGAAGTTGAGCGTGCTGCAGCGCTCATAGTGGAACGTCTCCGGCAGGAGGGCCCGTTTGTGGCAGTGCACCTACGCTTTGAGATGGATATGGTGGCATTTGCGGGGTGAGGCATTGCAGACGGCAGCAGTTCTTGGCTGGAGGGCGGCGAGAAGGTGTGATTCTAGGCAGTGCAAGGGGGAGAGTTGTATTATGTATATGTTTTTGACTGGCTAAGTCTTCCTTAGGACTTATGCTGGGTTGCACGGTTTTTCCATGGTTGCTAGCAGAACCATGGGCGTAACTTGCTTGATAGGTAGAGTTGGAAGTAGGGTGTGTGCATCGCCTGGCGCCCATGGACGAGGTTTGAATGAATTACCCACATCTAGATGGTGCATCTGATTGTTTGGGGGCATGGACAGCTGCGTGGACATATTCACACCTGAGGAGCAGGCATTGCTGCTTCAATATCGTAAAGAAAATTTCGCAGACAAAAAGCTGGAGTCATCCGAGAGACGGCGAATTGGGAAGTGCCCTCTCACACCGGAAGAGGTGAGTTATCTTGTTGTCTCACGCGCAATTACTTATCGAATGACATGCAGCCATTGGTGTGCGTGGATGGGTATCTTGGGGCTAATGTTGGAATGAAGTGGAGTGGAGTGATATTTCACAGCGAAGGAGCTGAAATCAAATGATGCTGATGCAAATCATTTTTGGGGAGGTTCTATGATTCTATAATACATGAAATGGTTATCGTGGCTCAAGACTAGAAGTCCTGGGAATTAGTCTTGGGCCATTCAACAGTTTCCTGGACTAAGTGGTTCCACCAACATCACCCGTTATACTAGCACTGAATTCAAGGGTGGCTTCTCAGAGGTTCCAAGATAATCATTTTCCTCACCGAAGAAATGAATGAGAGAGTCCTCTGAGGCTTGTTTATGATTACTATCTGGCTAAACAAACTAATTGAACGGAAGGGCGTCAAACAGGTAGGCCTTATTCTGCAGGCTATGGGATACCCGAACACAACCCGCATCTATGTCGCAGCCGGGGAGGTTTTTGGAGGCGATCGATTCATGGTTCCTTTGCGTGCTATGTATCCCCTCTTGACGAATCGGAGCACTGTCCTCAGCGCTGACGAGCTCGCAATGGTTACCGGAGAAGGCAGAGGCCTCCTTGGCCCTGCAGTCGATTACCTTGTCTGCTTAAAGGTATGGTGCACTGGACAGGCTTCTTGCCTTGTGTTCCGCCCAGAGGGAGAAGACAAGACGTTTTTCGGCTCAAACTTAGGATGGCCTAGAGGTTAAGTAGCTGCTTTGTTCTGACAAAACGAGAGATTCGTGTGGATTTAGCTCACCTGACTACCGTGTGCATGTTGCGTTTGTTGTTGGCTATTGTTGGCTTAGATTCCCATTAAAGACTGAAAGAACAGCTTGAGAATAGATTAATTGTCAGAAATGTGAACTTCATGTCTGGGTACCGTCCTTGTTGCTTGCTTTCGTTAGGGTCTCAGTCCTGTTTTAGATAGAGCGCATGCTAGGGAGTGCAAGTTTTGTTGATGATGCCAGGAGCTCGGATTCATCCTGCAGGCAGATATATTTATGCCGACTTACGATGGACCAAGCAATTTTGCCAATAATGTGATGGGCCATCGGTTATTCAATTCATTCGGCATCACAATACGGCCAAATCGCAAGGCTCTGGCACGTATGTTCGATGGCCAAAAGCAGGGCACTCTTGGGCCATTGGAGTTCCGACGCCTGGTTAACCAACTGATGCGAAATGAGACTTTGGGAGGACCTTGCCCGCGTCAGCCCCATGAATCGTTCTACACCAACCCCTGGCCGGAATGCTTCTGCCGAATGGGAGACACGGGAACCAGTGGTGACAGCGGAGATGTTTGTTGAAGTGTGCAAGAGCCAGGTTGGGAGGAAAAGGATATTGCCTCTTGTCTCTTGGCAAGAGAGAGTTGCTGGGGAAGGAAACAGCATGGGGAAAGAAAAATTAGAAAGTGATTACTAGAAAGAAGAAGAAATTACTTGTTGTGTCCTAGGCTTTAGGCTCTGTAAAAATGGTTAGAATATTGTGAAGGCTAGATCTGGAGACATGAGGTCGGTACCTCTTATCTCAGTTTTGTTTTCCTCTCGCCCTCACTCTTGTAAACTTACCTTGCTCAGTACTTTCACAACGTGACCCATCCGCTCTGCTCTAGCAGGAGGCGGCGACTTTTACTACTTGTGCCTTGCCATGGAATGAGGACGGGGGGTGCACTCCATTCAAACTCGTGTGTTATACTCGTGAAGGAAGTGAGGCTTTCGGGTAAGTAGGGAGGGCAAGGGGTTTGCGGGGCTGTCGAATTCACTCTGCTCATGTGACTGGCTTCCATAGGAGTCATCTGCTTCGCTCTATCCGGATATCTGTATTCATTCGGGCAAAGCTGAACAGACACGACCGGCCGATCCGCAGCCACTCAATAGAAGATCGCCACACGGTCGCTAACAAGCGGCAGGCAATGGCGCGCACAGCTGTCGCTGGAAGGCGGTAGGCCTCTTGTTGCAGGGCTTTCCAAGGCTGAAACCGACATAATACACGTCGGGCGCTTGTTCTATGCATCTAACGCTCATCTCTCAGCCTTGAGAAATAGGTTCTGAACCACAACTTTTCCGGATTCTTACACATAACGGTTTGAAGGCTCCTAAGGGAGCTCCAACCTTGAGTAATCCCCCACAACATGTTTCTCACTAACAAAATTTCTGTGCTCCATTTGCAAGTAAAAAACGGACATTTGCAAGAAAAACCGCTGGAAAGGGCACCTCGTCGACTCATTTCGAACTTTAAACATGGTACAATTATGTCCTCCTATCGCTCAAAGTAACCAACAGGGGAAAGCTATGTTCCGGCTCATATCCGGTCACCTCTTCCACGAGTCTCTCATGTACCGTCCAAACGAGAGGGTCGTAGCGCTCCTCTACTCTCACAGTAAAGCCGACAGCTGCAGCTTTTTCACAGAACTGCTCCAAGGACTTCCCTCGTCGAGGTGCAAAAAGGACAACGTCACAGGAGGGATCCTTCTCTGCCCTCGTTATTTCCCCCGACGAATCCCCAGCGGAAGAACCATTTTTCCCAGCCACGTCCACAAGGGGCAAGCCCTTTTGGCTAAGGTCACTTTCTAACACATTAACTCCCGGCTCAATTGTGCAGGTTCGCAGACAAAGGAGGTCCTGAATGGTCTGCAGGAGAGCGGCGTGCAGCTCACAGAAGAAGAGGCTGCAACCCATCATCAGGCCGTACACTGAAGTTAGGCCTGAAATCGTCCTTGTCTTGACCATCTCTTCCGCAACCCGAATGTCAATGGACGTGATGGATGCAGTGCTTATTTGGTTTTACCATCTTTCAGATGTAGATGAAGGTGAAACAAACAAGCACCAAGAGGTGTGCTGCACTCCTGGACAGAGAGGCGCATTACCAGTCTGCAGCCAGCACAAGGTCGAAGCTGTGACGGAGAGAAGCAGGAACAGGTTCCGCCCAGTGGAGCCTCTCAACGGTCACCTTCGCGGCATGATATGCTGTCGAGTTCGCAGCCACATTACTTCTCAAAACTGAACCTTGAAGTCACGGCTCACTTCGGCTCACTTTAGATTACCACCTTCACACCACAGCTACTGAGACAAAACAAAATGCTAGAAACCCACCAGTAGCGGACCTCTATGCCGCATTGCCAGTATCAAGACGATGCAGAATGTCATACAACCAAGAAGTAACGTCAGGTGCAAACGAACCGGTACCAAATGCACTGGTTTGGGGCTGACACTGTTCTGTTGACCCCCTTCACGGTCCCATGCTGAGGTTTCCACATGATTGATGGATGAAAGGATACATCGCAGCACTTGGGGGTTGGCATCGCTGACTGCCACATGGGCCGCTTCAGAGCAGGAGGCAACTGTGAGGCCGGCGAGTCCGTAGCCTGCACCAAGTTCTATCACTCTCTTGTTTCTGATGAGACATCACAGAGAAATCATAGATACAAATGAGAGTGGATGCCGGCGTTCACCATGCAAGGCGCTAGTGTTGCCCTTCCGATGCAAACTACGAGAAAATGAGCAGACGTTCCTTTCTCCCTCAGGAGCTTCTTCCCAAAAAAAACTCGTTTCAGTTCGATATTAACCCCACAATTACTCTCCAGCACCAAGCTCTCTCCCTTTTCCAGAATCCCAGTCTTAGAGGTCTACTGGTCTTAGGAACCGCTCGGCAAAACAACGAATTCTCTCGGAGCTTCGTCACCATCGGCTTACCTAAAGAGCTCAGGACGAGTTGTAGCATAGAACGCCATCACCTCCTCTGCAGGCCACAGACCTGGCACCTCCAACGGGTTACATGAACCAGTAAAGCATAGAAACCTCTTACGCATCTACACTCGATAATGATTCTTGCAGAGAATTGGGCAACATGCGAAAGAATTCCACTTTTATCGACTAGAACAATTCTACGTCGGTTGAGACTCAGTTGTTTAGCAAGAGCTGCTGCTGGTCACTGAGTAACGACAAAGTATCCAATGGCAAAAAAGTAACATTCAGCAGTTGCGAGTAAGTGAGGGTTAAAAAATGACTTCGTCATATCAACAGAAATCTTGAAAGTTGACGTAAGACATTCGACTGTTTCACATGCTTAACAGTTCGTCTATTAAGTTTTTGGCTGCTCATCTCTCATTTTCAAAGGTGCCGTTCAAGACTATGCCCTTACAAGCAACTCCTGTGTTGTCGATGTTGTGGTCTCGCACCTCCTTGAACTCTCGAAGCACCACCACATCATCCCGTCGCTGCCTAGACAAACAAAAGCAAGCGTTATCAATGCCTGCTTGCATTGATGATAATCCATTATCACATACAGTGAGCAAAACTACTCCCACTCGAAAGATGACATGATGCACAAAACTGCGCTACCTTGTTCGGGCGACAACATCATACCGAGATATGCTGCGATATCGATGCATCAACGTATCACATGTTGGCGCCTATCTTGGTTACAATGCCATACCTGATGTCAATACATTCCAGGATCGAATCACATTTTGCATTGCGATACCATATTAGATAGCGATGTCCGATATGGTATCGAAATCAGACATGGCATCAGCATCCGATAGATTTGGTCACGGTATTCCGACATTACTGTATATCAAAATTCGTTGTTCGGATCCCTAAATTTAGGAAACCCGTCAAAATTCTAAAATCGTAAATATTTCGTTAGAATTAAAGTCCAAGAAGTAGGGTAGGTTAGGGAGGACTACCACGAGGGCTTACAAGCATTGATATAAAGAGCTTTTTTGAAAGGTTGGATTCGATTACTTTTCAATGTACTGTAAAGTGGAACCTACGACTTGTTTTGAATTCTCGACGAATATCACCAATTTCCGGCCTCTGCGAATTTCACAATCGCGAGTTCCAAATCCGGCCAATATCGAGTACCGAATTTGAAATTCTTATCACTGGCTGCGAAGCAGTCTTTGGAATTCGAAGGGCGAGGTTCGCGCTTTGCCTTTACCACAGAATGCGAACATGGCAGACCTCAGAACAAGCTTGGGGCAGCCATCTCCAGGAAGGCTGTACTCCATCGCCACGTTCAACGCGCTCCCCTCCTCCTCTAGCACAGATTGGCCTTGTGACAACTTCTTGCACGGAATAAGATTGAAGACTCCTGACAGTCGGCGAGAGACTGATGCTTCCACTGGCGGTTGCACATTTCCTGCCACCCCTGCATTGAAAAGCACTGCCATTTGAATGTTGACTCTACTCCTCTAATGCTCTCTCATCCAGGACATGTAATGAATTACAAAGGAAAAGCTGGTGCGTTGATAAGGGTTCAAATTAAGGTTAGAGTTAGGGATTGGGCTAGGCAAGAATTTGTGTTCGTTCTGTGTGTCAAGACTATATTCACAATAGCTGTCAGCATACGGGTGAGTGCCTGGGTCAATGAAGGCATCAAATTAGAATTAGGGTTAAGTGCTTCGCAGCTTTCTGGATGTGCTGAGGAAAGGCAGCCATCCACGCACCGCTACTCGATTTGGACAATGCATTCGCGAGGATGCGCCAGCGGGCCCTCGCCCGCTCGGCGCGTTGCAATGGCGGAGCTCGGCCGTCCCCCGCCATGGCGGCCATGGCGGAGCGGCTCGGAAGCCAAGTCTGCCCCTTCCGGCGCCATCGCCTCCTCCGTACATTCGGACTACCGTACGAAAAATGATGTACGGCCACATAATTGGAGAATCATACGGAAAGTACGACAAGGGGAAATACCGTACATTGAGAGCCTTAGCCAATCACAAATTCCCACGTTACAAGCAATAACTCGTGGCAAATGGTGATTGGCTGGTCAGTTGTCAATGACGAGCCGCCGCAAGCTGGCTCATAATTTTGCATAATTTTGCGGAGATCTCGGGCCCAGGGACGCACGCACTCGCACGTGCGAGCCGGACGGATCTTACGCTCCGAGCGGATTCGGGCAGGCCCTAACATATTTTTGTCTCTCAAGAAAACTTCCAAGGGGCGGGATATCCAAAATTGGGGGGGTGGGGGTTTATCATTCTCCAAAGTTTTTAGGTTTCCAGTACATGACGACGGACTGGGCGCATCATCATGACATCATCACGACGTCACAGAGGCAACCAGACGGTCATGCCAGCCATGACCCATCTCATGTCCATTGACGAGTTCCGCCCACGTTGTCACGTCACACAAAAAAGAGGCTTCGAGAGGACGAATGGGGGGAGGGAGGGAGGAGCTTCATTAAGGGACCCAGGGGGTGAAGCAGGCAGCCGGAAGGAAATGTCACAGCTTGAAGCGAGCACTACCCGGACTAGCTTCTACCTCGGCAATTTGCAAATTTTAAATTTTTTATTAAATGATATACTGATATTAATGTCTAAATCTACTAAAATTTTGTTAAAATATAAAAGCAAACGCTAAAGGCACTTCAATAAACGCTACAGAAATGGAAAAGCATGATGGCTGCACACAGGGAAGAATGAAGCGCGCCGTCGCAGAGGGACCACCGCCCGACGGCCTTCACAGAACGCAGCCATCATGCTCTCTTCTACTTTGAAGCGACCACTTCCTTCATCCGCTTCCTACTTTGAACTTACAACTGCGGACATCCTCTTTACCTTGCAAGAAGAGGATGACAAGGAGAGCGCTGAGGAAGCCTCGCAAGCTTCACCGGCGCCTGCTCGCTCCACTGTGCCCCCAAGGCCAAAAGAACCAAAAGTCCAGCATAGCATGGTGAACGTATCCTCTGCCTCGCCCACATTACGGCGGTGGTCCCGCCGTGACCTCTCCCTGCCACCTTGCCAGCGCGCGTCGGAGCTTCTTGCATGCGCCCACGGGCAGCCCGAGGGCGAGGAGCTCCTCCTCGGCCATGGTGGAGAGCTCGGCCATGTCCACCCACGCTTCAAGGAGAGCACCCGCGAACTGGGTCAGACCTGCGTACTCAAGGAACATGGCCAGGGGGTTCGCCAAACTGATGCTGTTTTCATGAACGGTTCCATGAATGCCGCCGGAAGATAGACCTTCCACGGAGGTGAAAAATGGTTCGTTCGACCCACAAGTTTGATTCCCCATCATCGCTGCGGCGCTTTCAAGGCCTGAAAATGAGCCAGGGTTTAAGCCAACTCCGAGAGCAGACGCTGTGAGAGTCGACCATCCACCCCCTCCCACAGTTGCACCGGCACTCACTGGCAAAGCGAAGGAGGATGGAGCAGCATTCAGCTTTGCTCCTAAATTGGAAGAAAGGCTCAAAGGATTTGTCATTTCCTCCAACTTGCTGCTGCCAAACTGGAAGCTGCTTACTAGTAGGCCTGGCCAAAACGACCCACGGACACCCGCATCCACCATTGCTGCTCCTGCAAGTCCCTCTCTCAGCCCTAATCCTTGACCTAAAACCTGCCCAGCAGTCCCCTCCCCAAAATTCAACGCCGAGCCTACTGTCAAGCTCGGTTCCATCCTCCCCTGCATCGCCCTCGTGTCTATGTGCGCGTCGGGCCGCGTAAAGCTCACTCCAAGCTTCAGAGCCGCCGCCTCTAACCCCATGGAACTGCTCAGACCAACATGGGCTGTGGGACTGCCCGGCGGCCGCAACGGAACGGGACAGATCACATCCACACATGGAGGGGAGGGTGGACCCGAGGGAGGCCGAATCCTCTCTGCCGGAAAATCCCCAGCACCGTCTGCAGGAGTGGGTGGCAGCACCACTCCGGGCAAGCTCTCTGCCAGCGATTGGTTCACGCTTGCGGGTGGGGGAACGGGCAGTGCTTCTCGAGATAAGGGAGCTAACGAGCAGGAAGCCATTCCGGCAGTGCCAACTATGCTTCCTGCAATGGCGGTATCGACCCCGTTTCCAAGCAGAGAATCCTCGTTTGGCTGTGCAGGTTGGACTGCTTCTGCCTGCAGGCCGGCCTGTGCTTCTAAAGCTTGAAGAGTGAGAAGGGAGAGGTGTTCTGACTCCTCCCCTTCCCGCCGATGCCATGACCCCTTGCGATGCCGTTTGTGCCCCCCCGAGCAGTGTACGGCCTGCTCTGCAGGTTCGTGCTGCCGCTTCCACCGATGTTCTGCGGGACCAAACCAAATCTAAACGTTCATCAGCGACTGTTTTCATAACCAGCAAAATATGAAGCACGTGCGGAAACTAGGGAAGGAACTCACCCCTCGTGTGAAGAACAGATGCGAGTAACGATGTGACTCGGGAAGGGGACTGCTTTTCATCCTGTCCCAGCTGTACTACTTCCGCTGCATCCACGAAAAAGCCCCAACCTCTAGAAATCTTCAGTTAAAAGCTCCTTCCGTCCTTCATTCCTCCTCTCTCTCGGTCCCTTACACCCACCCTCCTTCTGCCTCCCTCCCTCCCTAAACTCCTCTTCCTTTCCTCCCTTCTCCTCCCCCTATTTTTCCCCATCACACCTCCGGCCTCCCTCTCCCCTTCTCCTTCCCTCCTACTCTCCACTCCCTCAGCCTGACCAACAAAAACCCTAACCTTTCCCTTTTTATAGCCTGGACTATGACCTTCAGCTTTTGTCTACATAAAAAAAAAAAAAAAAAAAAAAAAAAATCTATTTTATGTGGAGACTTCCAGCCTCCTCGCCCCATGCATTCACGTACCCTCCGCCTTCATTTCAGTCTGTGTATCGTCCAACAGACTGCTCAGCCCTTCCTCTCCCGCACCGTCTCCCACCCCCTCGTCCTCCACATCAATGTCCTGCCGAGGTCTTCGACCCAGAGCAAGTTTGAATGGAGTTGTTTTCATGCGATGATCGACAGCAGAATTCATATGCCCTGAATTATCACAAATGCCAATACACTGTCTTAGGTGCTTTCGGGCTCAAAACTACTTCTTTCTTTTGTTATGAAAGTGGGCAAATTTCACCACATTGCATCTCCACATAGTAATCTCGGTATTGTCAACACAGGAAGGTGCCATCACCTGTCTTTCATCACCCTATGGTGATGAAAGGCCTGTCCTCCCTCCTTTATCCCTCCTACTCTTGTCCCCCCCACTAGGATTGAGAACCCTTCAAACGTTACAAGATTATAGAGGACAGCACGCACATTGGATGAGAGGGAGGCACGCTGCCCAGTCACGCCTCCCTGTAGAAGAGGTCCATCTGGAAATTAAGTCATGTACGGGACCGCTCCCTGGAACAAGAATAGGGCTGACATGGTTCTGCAGCATATCCTGGATCAACGAAGAAAGCAAGAAAAAAAACATCAGGAAAAACCTGTTCTTTCTAGCATTCGGCGCGTATTATGGTTAATTTCAAGTGCCTGAGCTCACCTTCCCCTCCTGCGACGAGAAAGTAATTCCCCCAGAAAACCTTTCGCCTTCCATCTGAGCCGGGTCACATATAGCATCAGAGCCATTGCTGCATTCTTCCATTCCCGTACCCAACCCATTCCCCCCCTCCATGACATCATTCCTTCCCCCTTCTCCCTCCTTCTCCTTCCCCTCTCCTCCCAGCTCCTCACCCTGGCTTCCACTCTCCTCCCTCTCTTCCCCTCTATGCCTGCCTCTGTTCCTCCCTCCTCCGCGTCTATGTCCATGCCACCTTCTCCCTCTCCCGTTCCGTCCCCAGTGATGGCCCCTCCATGGTTTCTGTTCTCCAAGACTGGGCTGCCCCCCCCCCTCCTCCTCCCTCCCAAGATGGTGAAACCCTTTGGGCCGTGCCCTCATCCTCGCTCCCGGCCAAATGGAACGAACTTTTTCGGCCACGGAGAATACAAAGGCCGGGGAAACACCGGGTCCGGGTTGGAGCACAGCTGGCGGTCCGACAAGTGTGAGCCAAACCACGAGTTGCTGCGCAACGGCAGACTCTGAGGGGGAGTTCAGCGCAGCGAGGAGAGTGAAACGGGAGCCGATGTCTTCGGCACAGAGAATCCATGACTTGTCGCCATCTGGGGCATGCTCCATGTTCATCAATTCCAGCTGCATGAAGGGAATGAACTGCAGATTAGGGTTTAGTGAGAAGTCCGCTTCAATCGTGGTAATCCTGTAAAGTCGCCGAAGATGCAAATACCTTCTTAGAATCAAATTCTCTGCTGGATCAAGAGTACGAATCTGGGAGACGGACTCCCACCAATCGTTTGCTGCAAAATCTTTCATCCAAGCTAGCTCAAAGAAATCTATGAGAGCTGTCCTTCAGGATTGTTTGATGGCAGGTTTTCAATAGTCAGGGAGAAGAAACCGACCTGCATGTTCGCCCAGGGAGCAGGGGGCGGCCTTGCATGCCGAGTGAGAACATGGCGCGGGCCATCGCGGGGCCGCGGGCCGCGGTGCATTTGCACTTCCTCTCCGCTGCCGCCCGCCGGGGCCCCTTCCTCCCCCTGCTGCTGAGTGCAGTGCGAACACATAAGCAGAAACTGACGCACAACCTTCTCTGGGATTCCCATGTACTGGTCACTCAGCTGCACCCGAACAGACACTCAATAGGCATAGGAGAATCGCTTTGTTTTTTTAGAATTCAAAAGTTTGTCGGGACGAACTAACCAGCCTTATAACTCCATGAGCAAAGCAAAATTGGAACCAATGTTGTGTTCGATGAAATGGTTGGACCACGAGACTATCTGTAACGTAAGGAGCCACCCAGACAATCTTCACGTATCACGGCGCAATGCACTTCATGCCCCAGACTTTCCCCTCTTGCGATGGTGGAACTTCGAAAACCGACTCAAAACGGATGGACCAATGTAAATGTGCAAAAGTTGGGGAAATAGGACCTTTGCATGGATGCAAAAGAGCATGAATATTCTTATGGAAGACATTGCAACTTAAAAACAAAACGAATTCGAAGTGCTTGCGTTCCGAGTTTGCCTGAACGCGAAATTCCCTTAGTTTCTAAGCTGGAAAGTTATTCTCTCCTCGCAAGTCATTTCAATTCAGCAATTCTATATCCGCATAGGCAGCTATGTCACCTTGCGATGGGTCTTTCTGATGCCGCCGTGCCTCGTTTGCACCACATGCACGTCATGCAGAACTGACAGAATCTCGCTTGCCGGAACAACACGCCGAGGCTCACCCTGGCATTCCAACACCGTGCATGATAAGGAAAATGCCGATAATCTAAACTTAATCCCAACGAAACACCTAATGGAACTTCAGAACAATCAGCTTGACCAAACTGCTGCTTTCAAAAGAACAACAATACATTAGCAGCAAGACAGCTCGGAAACTCTCAAATCCTGGAACAGCTACAATTCTGCCTTCCGCAGACTGTTTCTCTACCACTATGGCCCCCTCCCTCCACTTCACTCTCTATTATCCGCTTTCCCTTCGTTTATTTAGCTTTTCTCTCCCGCTCTTCCCTGCCCCCCTCACTCTCTTCCCCCACTCTCTCCCCCTCCCCCTTCGACTCTATAAGGAGGCGACTGGTACCTGATCATTAAGCGTGTAGACGGCATCATACAACCCTAATTGCGGCGAAGTTACCAGGTGATACTTCTTTCTCCGCACTGCATGCCGGAACTTGGCGTCACCAGTCTGCCCCTTTGCGCCCTTCTGAAAGTCCGTCTTCAAGAACTGCCGCACCTGCTCGTACAGCTCATCTGAGATAATATTCGACCCTTTGCGCACATATTCAGCCAGCCACGTTCTGAACTCCCCGAACCCTAATGCGCCCGCCGAGCCATCCGGAGCTTCTGTTGTCTGCGACGGGCTCCCATCACGACTCGACACCAGCGCGTTCTCTCCCGCCGCTGCTGCCGCCACCCCTCCCTTCCCTTCACCTTCCTCTCCCTCCTCTCCCCTTCCTCCCTCCCATCCGCCCCCTACCCCGCCGCCCCTCTCTCCCTCCTTCGCCATGGCTTTCCACAGACGGCCTCTGAAGGCAGGCGTTGTGCAGCTCTGGCCGCGGATGCTGCAATGTCGGAGTCGGCAATCCCACCAAAGAGACGCTCTTGAATCCGTCCTTCTCTCCCTCTCTCCCTTCCTCCCTCCGCCCGCGGCCTCGTCTTCTCGCGGCGGCGGGCGGTCAGCGCGACGCGAGGCCGGACTTCGGCAACTGCGCAGCCACCAAATATCGCGGACGCCGATTCTGGTCGCTGTACGAAGGTGCCGCGAACCTGCCGGGCCAGAAGGCGCCCTTTGGAGTCCAGTCAGTCCGTCCGTACAGGGTTGACTCTCAGGCCGTACGAAACGGGCCACGTGGCCAGAAGGGGGCCGTCGCATACGACAAAGGGGGTCACTGACCCGATGGGACGGAACCTGTTTGGCAGGAGCGTGGCTGGCCGGGGTTGCGAGTTTGGGCTTGAGGGGCGGGCAGGCTCGTGGGCTCTGCGGGCTTGTGCGGAGACAAGCTGGCGGTAGAGCACCACGCAACTCACGCTCTTTTTTTTTCGTAAATATGTAATGTGTTAGACAGAGGATTTTAGTGATTGGGTTGGTTGAGACGTGCAAGCCAACGCGTAGCTACATGTTGTGTATATATAGTTGCGAGTGTGCCTGGCCGTTGAAACACTGCAGGGCAGGGCAGGAGCATGTCTAGCTGGATTCCAAAAGGTCGGCTTAGTCAAACTGTAGTCAACAGCTTAGACTTAACCCTCTTATAAAAGCATCCCAAAAGCACATTCACCTGTCACCTCACTGCTGCTCTTTAATAAGGCCCATGTATTTACAAGCAGCACCACAGCTCAGACAGCATGCTAACACGAATCCCGTCAATCAACATGAAGTCCCTCTGTGAACATGGCTGCAGTTAAAAAGTCCTTCCCACTGAACAGGCGCTTCGCAGCACCAAGCCGCCCTTCGCAAATCCCTCCGGAAACATCCCTCGGGACTGAAGCTCTCAGCGCTTTCGGCACAGCGTTACCCCGTCTCCTACTGCCACCTGTCAGGCATGCACAGCTCGGCATGGGTCATCATGGGCAATGTCCGCCTCTACTCACTGAGTAACTTAAGCATGGAGGTACACGTTCTCTATGCATAAAAATAAAAAAAAAGTGTACATGCTCACAAGCGGTAGGGATTGCAAAGCAGTACATCCGCTTAACATATTAAAAAACAAGCACCTTTCATGAGCTCAAATGAACAAGCTATAGAAAGGCAGAGGAGAACAGAGCAAAAGCAGCCAATGGCCCCACCATGCTCATATCCACCCGCTGGTCCATCACAATGAAGTCGTTGAAGTTCCGCAAAGCAACAGTCCTCACGTCTGTGACCTGCAAGTCAGCAGCCATGGAGCATTTTTTCTGACAACATCGCAGGCATCGGACTCACGCTACATCTGCGCAAAGCACCTGTTTATGTCTCACTCAAGGTATATGCCCGCTATCACACTTATACAGTATTGACTCCTTATGTGAGAATAATATCTTAATGACGACCTACTTGGAGAAAAACTGCATGGACACCCTGGCCAGCGCCGGCTCCATTAATGCTACGACTATCGCTCACAGATCTAGTTATCTAAAGTGCACGGGAATTACAGAAACAAGTAAAACAGTGCGATCCTTTACCTGGGGATCCGCAACATCACCGTGCCACAGCACATTATCCACCACCAATAGACCTCCCGGTCTTAACTGATACCCACAACACCAGTTTTCCAGCCACCCCAAAATGGAAAAGGAGTGAGGAAGAAAGTGAGATAAAAGAGTGCATAAGGCTTTGAACTGCAAACTCTTCGGCGCAGTTCAATGTTCCATTATAATATAGCATGGCGCGAGGGGAGATGACACGGATCACTCCTCTGTAAGTGTGCTATGAACGCTAGGAACAAGACGGCTTCTAGACGTCACGTAGCTGTGGCGGAATATGCACAATCACAAGAGCTACAAAAGTGAAATATATGAAGCATCACAGCTGCTGGTGAGACAGCATGCCTCGCATATTAGTTCTTCTACAAACCCGCAATAGTTATGCACTGTTCAGTGTTGGAAAGGATCTGGTCTTACGAGCTGGAGCAAAAGCTCATAATATATGGAGTAACTGCGCTTATCCGCATCCAAGAAGGCAAAATCATAGCTGCACAAAAAGATGAGAAAAATTGTCTCTTGAGCACTACACCATGTGGTCAGCCCTGTCCATAAACCATTCGCCTGTCGCTGTGTAGTCTGTACGACAGTTATGGGCGCACGTGACTTCTCGACTGAGCCTTGATGCGAGAAGGTAGATGACGCCAACAAAAAACGAAATACTTCGTTGATGTATAGAAACAAGAGAGGCTCCTCAGTCAAGAGGCAAACAGAAGCCAAGTTTTGGCATTCAGAACCAGCAACTACATTGAACAAAGAAGAAGCAAGATAATGACTTAGAAACGCTAAACAAACGACATGAGCTTAGGTCTGATGCAAGGAGCAAACATGACTGGAGTTTTCCATGATCAATGCGTACATTGACAGACAAATACGATCAGTCATGTCACGACTAAACCCACCTTTCAGCCTCTCCATTCTGCAATAGTGCCAGCAGCGTGTCCTCCGCTAAGCCCAGCCGAGCATCAATCTGCGATAGACATGTTTCGTCCGTCGTATGTATAAGCAATAGCTGGACTGCAGCTACTCCTGAAGAAGCTCAGGCAGACTGGGTTATGCAGATAGAGAGCGGTCAGAAATAAGTTGTGTCAGGTTGGTGAACATGGCCAGATCCTTCACCTCAAAGGGTTCTGCACTTCGAAAACTGAGAGCAAAAACGGCAGGCCGAATTATTCTCCTCACCTTATGCTCAACTCCTGCAAGACGAAAATATTTGCGTGCAAGCTCCATGCTCTGCTCGACCCTCTCACAAGCCACTAGTCGTCCATGAGGTGGCAATGCCAGTGCTACTGAGATAGCTGAATAACCCTGCAAACCTTATTGAGGAGTAAGCCACAAAATACGTTCAGCCTAAAACACAACATGCATACGGCAAAACTAAGTTTCATCTCAATAGCTCACACCACTAGTTTGAACAGACGTGCTGTACAAACAGATTAAGAGAACACTTCGAAGCTCCTTAAACAACAACCCACATATACCTGTGAAATGTATGACTTACCGCGAAAACACCAACTTCAATGCATTTCTCCGCGCCCATTAGTTTAGCCAACATGTACAACAACTGGCCCTGCTCTGGAGAGATCTGCTTCGGAAAAAAAACATTGATGCAAATCGTGAGTGGCCATTTTAACAGAGAAAGAAGTGCATACAGTCAGACATTTCAACTTCATTACAAATCCAAAACCTTCACCAAACTGGAGTTTGGCTCACACAAGGCCGGCAGGTACTGGAATATGAGGAAAAACTATGCAAACCAAAGCAAACCACAGCGTGCTTCACTGACACGTGAACTGCTTCAAAAAGGGGCATGTACGTTGGAAGCTTGAAAATCGACGCTGAGAATAGAAACAGAGATTTTTGAAGAGAACAAAGAGAAGGCGGACCCAGGAGCGAGGCAAAAGATTGCAAGCATTTTGAATCTGGACTGCAATATCGTTTCTTTTTACAAAGCTGTCCGTGTTAAAAAAAAAAAAAAAAAAAACAGGAACGTTGTTAATTCTGTCTCATGACTCACAGGAGCCTAAAGGCCATCGCTCTGGCAAGGTTTGTCTCTATGCGTGCAACTTAATGATTGGCTTTGACTACTACGATGGCCCTTTAAGCTGCCTACGGAAAACGTAAAGTTTCCATTGACGCTTCAACTCCAAAAGTAAAAACGATTAATGGCACAAGAGATCACCTGCATCGAGCTCCCGGGCATGGTCGCTGTCTCCTTCCGTACCTTTGCGAGAACCTGTGATGTCCACAGTTACGTACTGATTGAGAATAGGCCTGACTTGGCGCATATGCAGATAGATCTTGTCCCATTAATCCTCAAATGTCCTAAGGTCTCTGTCGACAGAATCAGCACGAACCACTTCGATTATGTGTGAGTGAGAAGCATCAAGTAAAGCCTAATTGCTAAAAAATGTCCGAGCTGCAGTTTTTGTGTAACCCCGCTGCGCACTTTATTGCAGTACTCCTACGTTTCCCTCTCTAAAAGCTTCACGAGAGAAAGCCAGGAAATTGACCATAAGGTGTGTATTCCTTGGTTGCAGCACATGAGCAATTCAGAAGCAGGCGGCTCCACAAGCCTTGCTACATACGAATATTGAGACCGTGAGACTTTTGCCGAGCGAAACTCACCTCAGGCTCTCGAGTGTGAGAAAGAATGTATTCATGTATGCTCTCGGTCATCTGAACCGTCCTCCGTCCTCCAGGCTTGGCATCCTTTGCTGCTGCCTCCGGATGCAGGCCACTCGCTCTAACGCTTTTAAATTCTTTTCTTGCTCTTAAAGGAATTGACGTCGCAAAACGGCAGTAAGAAAGCTCTTGGCCGTTGCAAAAAGAATTCATGCCCACTCGTTTTAAATAGTGTGATGACGGTTGTAGTCTATCCTGCATGTATAGTTTCCATCTGAGAAGGCCAGGCTCTTGCAGCCTCCCACCGCACAACTGCAGGGCAGACGACCTCGCCGGGAAGAAAATCTTCCCACACGAAGCCGCCATGGCTGCTCGCGCGGCTCTTCCTTGAAATGTCGATCGAGAGCAAGAGAAGCTGAATTCTTCTTGGAGGCAGGCACCCGCCTGGCGAGAAAAGCGCTGTGAGGATAGACGGCAGCAGCGGGTGCCTTTCCGTGGCTTTGTGTTGTGTTGTTGTGAATGGAGGGAGGAGGGAGAGGCCGTCTGCACTGACTACAGTACGACCTGCCCCATCCGACGCATTGCGACTCTCCCCTCGCAGTCAGTGCCGTTTCTTCGAGTTCAAGGATGCGCACAGGGGGAGAAAATGGCATTGATCTCACGTTGGCGAGGCCACCAAATGTACATGCACAAAATCAGCATGGAGAACCACGAGGAATTGGTCGCAAGGACCTAAGCACAAAAGAAAACAGCGAAGCGGAAAGAAAGGAGCGGAAAGCTACGCCTAGGCACACCAACGCAGCCCTCTCTAGAAGCAGCCGCGAAGGTCACCGATGTGCAGCACATCGCGCATGTCACCCTGCATTTCCCGCATTCGCTGCACACATGCATGCATGGATGGATGGGGATGGCATGGCCGCATGGGTCCTGCAGTCCAGTGAGTTCCATGACTCCATGACCCCGTGCCACCGTGACCCCATCCATGCTTTTCCGAACTCTCACGGCATCCATGGATGGCAGCATTGGCATTGGCATTGGCATGCATGCCTCAAATTCGGCGAAGCTGCGGGGCACCTTCTGGAACGTTCGCTGCGCCGCCGTTCCGCGTTCCGTCGCGTGCGGCGTTGGCGCCTTCGCGTCGGCCGGCAGCGGGCGCCACGTGGCCCCGCGCGGGCGGGCGAGCGCGGCCCCGCGCAGCCACACGCGGTCCCGTCCGTACGCACGCCATCCACCCTCGTGGCCCGCGCACCGCCGCCGATCCGCCCGCGATCGACGGCCCGTGCTGCCCGACGCTCACCGCGCTGCCCGCTGGGATCGCATCGGACGGCCAGGACGCGCCCACGCCTCGCGCCCGCCCTTGGGAGGGCGGGTGGCGGGGCCTGCCTGCGGGAGCGATACATAGGCGCAGTCCGCTAAATGGTGGAGGAGTCTTTCTTCAGGAATTAGGCATTTGGACGCGGCCGAGGGAGGGAGGTGCATTCGAGCCGTTGCAGAGCGAGTGGGTCTGCGGGAGGGTGTAGTAAGCGAGTCAGGGAGAGGGAGAGGGTTGTGAATTCGTAGCAAGCAGCCATGGCGGCCGTGGCCTCATCGGTGGCAACTGTCTCCTCTGCGCCGGTTGCGTCGCGCAATCTCCGCCGGTCTGTGGACCGCACTGTGAGGAAGGTGGCTCTGGCCGCAGAGAAGCATGGGAAGCAGATGAAGTCGCAGATGCTGGGCCGCGAGCTGGCTCTGAGAGTCTCCTTGGAGCTCTCTGCCGCGCAGGAAAGGAACAGCTCTGCCCGCGCTGCCGCAGAAGACTGTGCGCGCGTTCTGGCGAGCGCCCTCCCTGCAGCCGCCTTGGCTTCCCTCGTTGTGAGCCTCACTGCAGAGCCCGCTGTGGCTGTGGACTTTCCCCCTCCTCAGGCCTCCTCGCCCGTGGAGCAGCTGCAGGCTGCCACGGAGTTCCCAGCGAAGGCCTTTGGGTCCTCTTCCCTTACTGCTCCCCCTGTGGAGGCGAAGAAGGTGGACTTACCAGAAGGCAACCAGTGGCGATACAGTGAATTTATTAATGCAGTGAAGACAGGAAAGGTGGAGCGCGTGAGGTTCAGCAAGGACGGCTCATCCCTGCAGGTAAGAATACTGGAAGTCTTTTGAGTCGTCACAGACGGCGTGAGTCTGGCGTGAGGTGCTCACTTGCCCAGCAATGTGAGCACGTTACTTTGCTGCCATAGTTGGACGTCTTCAAGCATTTTCTTCAAGCCAAAGTCGCCTTTACATTTGCAGAGGTTGCCTATTTGCTCGTGCAATTTCGGCCGCGTTAGTTCCAGTGATTGAAGGAATTTGTTCGTTTGGATAATTGCGGTGAACAATATGGGATATGGAAGCTTGACTTACCATCTCAGCTCTGCAGTGCATGTTTGGGGGAAAGCATAGTTTTTGCTTCATGACTTAAGAATATAACATGTTGTCCATTTTTATGGAGATTTAATTTCTTTGGTTGTTTTCAATTTTTTTTTTTGCAATTCATGATTTCGAGTGCAATGGGTAGCGCGCAGATACTTTTGACATACATTATGTACCATTCTAACTTTTTGTCTGTGTGCTCCTTACCTCTGGTGTAGTTGACGGCAATTGATGGGAGGAGGGCAAACGTGACTCTTCCCAATGACCCGGAGCTGGTGGATATCTTGGCTTCGAATGGAGTGGATATTTCCGTCTCCGAGGGAGATTCTACAAACAATTACATCAACCTGCTCGGCAATCTTCTGTTTCCCCTGCTGGCATTCGGTGGCCTGTTCTTCCTCTTCAGGTCAGTTTCTCGTCGTGCACGGAAGAGTGAAGGTCTCAATTTGCACACAAGCATTGTTGTATGCTACTGCTTGACAATGTACATATTTTTCCTCTTAACGCTAGTTGTTCTTGCATCCTTCCCAACTTCATTTGTGCATTTAGCCTCTCAGCAGACAGTTGGCAGCACTACAGCAGATTATTTTTCATTCCTGCTCACAAATCTGCACACATGATGCGCTTTTGGTCGTTGCAGGCGCGCCCAGGGTGGCCCTGGAGGAGGCCCAGGAGGCATGGGAGGCCCCATGGATTTCGGACGCAGCAAGTCCAAGTTTCAGGAGGTGCCCGAGACGGGTGTGAGCTTCCAGGATGTCGCTGGTGCCGACCAAGCAAAGCTGGAGCTGCAGGAAGTGGTCGACTTCTTGAAGAATCCTGGTCAGTGTTTCTGTTTGTGATTGTTGAACAGTGCGAAATCTTGAAACTTTTATTGAATCATCGACGCCAGTCTCGCTGTTGGTGTATTGGCAAGCTTGTTTTCCTCAAACGTCTTTTTTTATTGTGGGCTTTGGGTGGGGCGCTCGAAGGTAGCCATGTTCCTAAGTGTTTTTTTGGGGTATTTCTGGGAAAATTTGGAAATGTATACCGGATTGTGCCCTTCAAAGCGGCAATCAGTTTCAGATTTGATGCAGCATTATGGCGAGTCTACCTTTTTCTCACGGTTTCCTCTTCTTTGATTGCAGATAAGTATACGCAGCTTGGCGCTAAAATTCCGAAGGGCTGCCTGCTAGTCGGCCCACCCGGTACCGGCAAGACACTTTTGGCCCGTGCAGTTGCTGGCGAAGCTGGAGTACCCTTCTTCTCTTGCGCAGCGTCAGAATTCGTTGAGCTTTTTGTTGGAGTGGGAGCTTCTAGGGTCCGAGATTTGTTTGATAAGGTGAGTTTCTGCCAAAGAGTTTTCTTTTCGGAAATTATTTGATCTGTGTCGTGGGGTTGTGACAGTTAATTGGCTCTGCAAAGTTCTTCTTCCCACCCTCCCTCTCTGCATCCCCCTTGGTTCTGCGCACTTTTTAAATGTGGTAAAGGGACACTGGTCTTGATTGTAGTGCTACCAGTGGTTATCGCGGCTGGTATTATCTTTTTGGATTTCATCGGTAAATGTGACTTGGAAATCCCATTTCGGCGTACTAGATGTAATGAATAGAAAAGTTTCTACGCCAACCGGATGTCCTTACTGATGCCGGTTATGGTCATAACTGGATTCGTGCAGGCAAAGGCCAAGGCACCTTGCATCGTTTTCATCGACGAAATTGATGCCGTTGGTCGGCAGCGTGGTGCCGGCATGGGTGGTGGAAATGACGAGCGTGAGCAGACCATTAACCAGCTTTTGACAGAGATGGATGGCTTCCAGGTAAGCGTGGTCTCGGAATTCGGAAGTAACTGTCAAATGGAGATGACCTACTTTCGTTGCTTACCTGTCTCTCGTTCCCTCCGATTTGTTGACACTTCTATGTTTTCTTGTTATGCAGGGCAACAGTGGAGTGATAGTGCTTGCGGCTACAAACAGGCCTGATGTTCTTGACTCTGCCTTGCTCCGACCTGGCCGATTTGATCGGCAGGTCACCGTGGACCGACCGGATGTGCAAGGTCGTGTTCGCATTCTGCAGGTGTGCATTTGCATTCCCTCTGATTGTGCAGGAATGTCGTGATGCCACTCCTGCTTTCGTTGGTTTGCACTGTTGCCTCATGTGCATGTCATCAGTGGCGGATCCGGACGCTCTGTCATCATCGCAGTAGTGTATAAGTATAGGAAAAGGATGTGTTTGACATTAAGAATTTGTGTGCAGGTGCATTCTCGTGGAAAGTCATTGGCGAAGGATGTTGACTTCGATAAGATTGCAAGGAGGACGCCAGGATTTACTGGAGCTGATTTGCAGAACCTCATGAATGAGGCAGCTATTCTGGCTGCTCGTAGAGATCTGAAGGAGATTAGCAAGGATGAGATTGCTGACGCTTTGGAACGCATTATTGCGGGACCTGAGAAAAAGAATGCAGTTGTATCGGAAGAGAGGAAAAAATTAGTTGCATACCATGGTACGTTGACAAATTCTTTCCCCTTCTGCTCACTGCAGTAGAGTTTCAGATTCTGGACGCTCTTCTCTGATGTTAGTGATAAAATCTAAGTCACCTATTTCGCAGTCTGATTTAGCATGTAGGTCTCAGATCGTGAGTTGCGATTGACATCTCTTGTGATCTACCAATGCGCAGAGGCTGGCCACGCTCTGGTTGGAGCTTTGATGCCAGAGTACGATCCTGTGGCTAAGATCTCAATCATCCCTCGTGGAGGTGCTGGTGGACTGACCTTCTTCGCCCCCAGTGAGGAAAGGCTGGAGTCGGGTCTGTACAGCAGAAGCTATCTGGAGAACCAGATGGCGGTGGCCCTTGGGGGCAGGTATGGCCAGAACCCTCAAGACCTGGCAGGACGTTTCATTTACCTATGTCTAATCCACCTGACTAGCTGACAAGGAGGAATCTCGTGAGGATAGTTGTCTGTTCGATGGGAATGGAGGAACTGAACGTGATCTGCTGGAGAGTGGTGCAGAATTGCGGAGGAACTTATCTTTGGGCGAGACAACGTGACTACTGGAGCTTCCAATGACTTCCAACAAGTTTCTCGAGTTGCAAGGCAGATGGTGGAACGCCTGGGCTTTAGCAAGAAGATTGGGCAAGTTGCTCTTGGCGGAGGTGGCGGTAACCCGTTCCTTGGTCAGCAGGTGTGCAACTCTGACAGTCTTTTAAGAAGCCCTTATTCTGACTTGCTGGCCGACCCTTCCCGTAGTGTTTGCGCATCCATCAATCGAAGATTGAGCAGATGTACAGAAATGGGAGTTGACAATTGCTGCTCCCTGGCGAATCTAGGCTGTTGGTTAGAGGGAGAGGATCCTCGTATATTTCGTTAGGGTTCTCATGAGTCGGTACTTGTTCTACTGATGTCAAAGTGAGTTGTGTTACCAGGTTGAGCCGTATTGCTTCCGCACTCTTCTGGCAGGCATTCTAACTCCTGCTGGGTGTGTCACAGGTGTCCCAATCGCAAGACTACTCCATGGCCACCGCCGATGTGATTGATGGAGAGGTGAGGGAGCTCGTAGAACGAGCCTACACTCGCGCCAAGACTCTCATGGAGACGCACATCGACATTCTCCACAAGCTCGCGGACTTGCTCATAGAGAAGGAGACGGTGGATGGGGAGGAGTTCATGCGCCTCTTTATTGATGGGAAGGCGGAGCTCTATGTGCAGTAGAGGAAAAAGCTGTAGGGCAGCCGAAGTGATGCCCATCCATGTGTTTTTTACTTAGTCGTGTGTTCCTCTGTCTGGAGGATTTGTGTTTTAAAATTGATAGGAGATTAAAAACGGAGCTAGTGAGGTTGGAGGAAAGTTGGGGTACAGCTGAGACAGAATGTAGGGCAAGTACATAACCGCATGCTGCACTGCTGATTGGACTAATTAACAGTCTCTCTTGTCAAAGTTACCTCAAGATTGTATGCGTATGACTGCTGGCATGGCCTTATATTGGTTAACCAAAGAGGATGATTTGCTCGCGGAGATAAAAATGCAGGAGTTTGTCATGAATTATTCACATCTGCGATGTCTTTACTCTCAACTTTTCCCGCAGAATCTTAGTTAAACTTCTTTCTCCCACAACCTTCGTAACAGCGTCTCTCAATTTTTTTCATTTGAGCAAATTGCTCCTTGCCAATAAGTTTGTGTCGTCGATTTGAAAGTTGCCAAAGTGTGATAGTTCTAATATTTGAAATAGCATATGGTCGTAGACAACAGTTTCTGACGAAAGGCAAATTGATGCATGCGTGTCTGGAATGTGCCTGCGACAAGCAAAGCGGGCTTCTTGAAACTGGATTATATGAAAATGTTTTTGATAAAAGCGACATGATCATTCTGCAGTATGACATGTTCCACTCGGAAATTCTGTCGTATGATTTGGCTTCTTAACAGCGTAATCTTGTGAACATAGAGGACAATTATATTCCAATTTCTCATCGGAAATGAATTGTCCGACTTACCACAGTATTTTTTATTCCTGCTGACTTGATAAATTTGGGCATGATCGACTGCATCTGTCATGTGTTGCGAATGCCATCGCGTCTTGTTCGTTGGAAACACGGAGCGGGGATACGGAGTTTCACATGACATTTTCAACATCGGAAAAGAAAGGAACGATGCAGGCACCCGCCAATGTAGCGGGCACACTGAAAAGCTGCGATATGTCTGATAAGGCAACCCTTTTCAGCCACTTGTGACAAGGAACACACTTCGACGTTGTGCCAACTGGATAGAACAGGTGGACCAAATTCTTCTGATACATATGAAATTGCTTTTTGTGCCGAGAAAGGGAGCAGACAATGTCTGTGCTCGGGACTCAGTTCCGACTGTAAGGAATTTTTAGCTCCGTGCGAAGGTTAAAGTAGCAGCTAAGCTATGAAAATTTGTCATGATCGACTAAGTCTTTGTTGAACCTGGCATATTCAACGTACAAGAGTGGATCACGTTGTTCACCAATCATCTTAGACTCTACGCTTGCAAACATTGGGCAAAAAACCGATGAGGGTAGGCTGCAATACATGATTCAATCACAGCTCCCCACGTCGGACAAAACACTTATGTGGCAGACCTGCATTAGCCTATGCCATCGAAGGTTGCTCTCAACAGAAACCCACCCATCGAGGCTGACTCTCCCCACATCATGAGAGGGGAAACAGAATGCAATATGAACTGGACCGTGCATCCGAAAAACTATGTGGGACCAAACCTTAAGGGCCAGTGAATCAACTACAAGGCTTGTGGCTGCTTTACAGACGAGGGAAAACAAGGAACTTATTTGCGACCCGTACTAGCCATGTATCCACGACTTCAAGGATTTCGCTCACATGCCAATGTCAGCCACTGCTCGTCAGTTCTCGGTATTATCAACCGCGGCTAAAACTTCCTTCTCCATTTCCAAAATGACTGTGCAAAAGGCATTTGCATCTTTGACCTCATTGGCGAACATGAAACGAAACTCCCGCCATTGAGGAGTGCTTTTGTCCTTTTCTGTAGAGACTACACTCTGATTCAAGGGCTGCGCCAACACATGGAAGCCCCACTTGTCGAGGGAAAAGAGGTAGGCCTCCTGAAAACCCAACAAATCTCACCACATGATTTGCCGTTCTAACAAGACGGGGAAATGTCAACAAACAGAAAAACTGATTTGCACTTGAAGAAGCCACCGTACAGTTCTCAAGAACTACAATGAGCCAAAACGTAGCTGGAGAAACTCAACCACCCATAAGCATAGTGCTCTTGAGAGGGGAGCTGCGGCTGCGGAAAGAAATACCTGAACTTCCACTTGAAGATATGCTGCGCAGAAAAGTACCAACGCTCTTCTCTTGGCATCATTGCGATTCACTCCTTCTACCAAAGCTGCATGCAAGCCAGCTGTTTCATGCCCCAGCCTTCTCCTCAGCAAGCAGAAAGGAGAGAAGTACTGAACGTGCAATAAGTATGCGTTCATACACAAGCATGTGGTCACTTGTTTCAAGCGAGGAATGAACAAACTTAATCGCTGACATGGAAATGCAGCCTGTCGCCTGCCATAAAGTTTCGACAATATCCAAAACCGGACGATGTTCATGAACTGTCCCATGTCGTCTTTGGGGTGAACAGCAAAGAGACACGTCAATGATTCTGGCAAAGCAAGTACAAAGTGAGCTAAATCCTTCGAGCTTAGCCAGTTCTTGGTTGGGAAAAAGAGTCCTAGAGATCCTGATGGAATTTTCTTACCAAGAGGATCAGTGGCAGCACCCACGATGTCTGCGACAGGAAGTGACTGTCGCCCGTCATAGAGATCCACAAAGTGGCAAGACCTGCGGTGGCCATTGTTTCAGCGGCCACGAAAGACTAAATTCAACTTCCACCTACAGATATGTCTTTTCAATCCACAGCAAACTTCTGACTGTTGATAGCTAGACACTCGACCAATGCAATGTCGTATTCCCCTCCTCGGGCAGGACATCATTAAAAGGTGCAAAACCCACCTGGCGTAGAGCCGATAGGGTGACATTTTGTTGTCCGGCAAACTGAGGTGGACTAACGCTTCCAGACGGTCTTTCCGAAAGCTTCCAGAACTACCCAAAATCGCTTCAAGTGCAGGCTCGGCTTTGTCAAGACTGGTTTGCAGAGTCGCTGCTTGCTTCTCCACTCGTCCTCTCAAATAGTCCACCTAGCGCAGGATGGCAGAGAACAGGCTTTTTGTGAATTCATATAAACTTCTTACCTCCTAAAGGGATACACAATCACAGAAATATTTTAGTATGGAGAAAATGCATTAAGTCAAACGTTTATTTTTCTTGTTTCTTTTGTAACTTCACGATGCAGTACATGGCGGGTACGAATGGGCGGCACCTCTGAGCTTTCAATTCCGACAAAGTCTCCAAGCAGAATGGCCCGAGGGGGCACCTGCACAAAAAACAATAGCTAATAAAAAGTCATACAAGAACAACAGAATATGACGGGCTGAGAGACATATTTTGCAAATCATCCACGTTAAGCGACCATCGACAAATATTTGCTTGATGACACGTGAATCATCCGTCCTTCAAAGAAGCCTTTGATCAAACTCCAGCTCGAGTCAGAACTTTGATGACATATGCTGAGTTCAGCTATTCTTACTGTGTGATGAACCATCGGACAACTTACCAGGCCTGCAGCTCTGAACGCAGCGATAAGAGGAGGAGGATCCACATGACCAACGAGGAGCGACCCCCTATCGTCAAGCAAAAGGTTCTATCTTGCGTCAAACATCAAGACACCAAATGGGCATAATGTCAGAAAGAATTCAGAATCAACTCTAAGGTCTCCGTTCTCGCAAGCAGCCAATATATGAATGAGGGATCCAAGGGATCATTCTCACCACCCCCCTCTGCAGATATGCGTCCCCAAGGGAACGATTCTCACATGTAACAAGCGCGTGAAGGCACTTCCAGATTGTCTTTCGGGAGGGTGGACGGCAAAAGGGACGCATGCAAAATGAGTATGTATAAAGGATGGCGCAAGCAAGGAGTGAGCGTTGATTCCTTTCAGCTTAGGTGAGGCTTGTGCTCTTGGAGACTGCTAGTCTCACCTTATGAGTGCCCACACAATTCACTTTGATTATTATGCCATTATGGAAAGAGATCGTGCACCCGAGGCAATCAAGCGGAGGCAAGGCTAGGCTAGGGGAAAGGTTGGTGAACAAGGTTCACTTCATCAGTGCAATGAGGGTCCCTCAACGGACCTCGTCGTTTCACCAACCTCTCCCCTAGCTTAAACTTACCTCCCTCAGTAACTGAATAAAGACCAAAGAGAAGTCTAAAGGATAACGTGCAATCTTCGAAAGTGGAGGTTTCATGGAAACCCAAAAGGGATTAGCCTTCATTTTTTGCCTCTAACACGTGGTTGCTTTCCCACTGGCATGCTCTCCCTCCGCAATCCCCTTTACCGAAAGATAATTCCGGAAATGTTTTCACCAGCACCCGTTGCACATCGGGAACCCTTCCCATGGGTACACGTAGTACCATAGGATGAGGCGGTGTTACTTGTGGTTTCTGATTTGATGTCCCCTCATTGTAAAAGGTACACAAGAACTCATGGGACAAACACGCAAAGGTAAACTATGGATCCAATCTGCCTTATTGCAATTGCTTGATTCTAAACCTCAATTACTTGATGCTATGATGACTTCTCAAGCGCCCAAAAAATACTCATACCTTCAAAGAATTGAATTTCACGGTTAACGCACCTATCCCAATTGATTGAGCATTCCTTTCTCTCAGATTATGCCGCCTATAAACATGGCTGATTATTGCCTAATCTCAGCATGTTTCAAGCACATATGCTAAATCGAGATGCAAACTCGACCAGTTCAACAACATGAATCGAATTCCATCTAACTTATACCAGAAAATTGAACAGCAAAATGAAATTGCAAAAACAAACTCAACATAATCCTAGAAGGCCCTGGAAAAGAGCGCTGAAGCAACTACTGAAAACTCACTCTCCATGCACTCACCACAGAATGGGTATCACCCGAGGGTATCCAGACCACGGGCTTGCCGTCAAACAGGGAATAGTGAACAACGGTTCCATAAACGCTTTGCGCGTCCCTGCAACATGTCCACAAAAATATGAAGCTTTAAAAAAAAGGAGAAAATTATAAAGTGGCAATTGATTTGCACGAGATTCAAATAGCACACAGGGTAACAAATAGTCCTTCCTCCTTCCCCTTCCCTTCCCCATTCCTTTCCTCTCCTGTTCCTCCTCCACTTTCCTACTAGACAATCATAAGAGAAAATTCATATGAGATAGTTGTGCACAAGAAAGAGCTCGCAGACATACAAACTAGTCAATGCTGGCGATGGATGGGACGCACATCTTGTTGGAGCCCGCTTTGATGGTGCTCAGCTGCCCTCTCCAGTTGGCAGCCAAAACATTCTGGCACAGAGAGGAGACAAGCTCCGCTACCACTTTGGATCAGTCCGCACTTCCAGCACCGCAGACGGGGAAGTTAATTAGTTCCATTCTCTAGAATGAGCAAGGTACTGAGGGTACAACATTCTAATCTTCGTGCCTTTTTTGCGAGACAAACATTATCTACACGCTGACATCACCTGCAAAATAAAGCAAAATGAAGAATCATCGGAGAAGGCCTGCATACTTTACAGCGTTGCGCAAGCGGCAAGCTCGTTGACTCAACTCTCTCCTCTTTCAATGAAGCTTCTTGCTTCAATGCTGTGCTGTCGGATGCATCGCTTGCTTCCCTGCTGGACGAGAAACATCCTGCGTTTCAAAACAAGGTGATCAGTCTTTCGGGTTAATCACAGACCAATAATGGTCACAATTGACCGGCATTTCGATGCTCCAATGGTCCTATTTCAATCCACACATTAGCATTCTATTAAAAAATTGACTGCATGTACGCTGTCGGGAGCTTCCAAAACACGGACTTTGTTGTGTTGCGGCTTCGAAGCTATGGCTGCCAGCACCACTTGGCCCTGCGAGAAGGCTCCTCCTCGAAGACAGCAGCGCTAGTCTCCAGCTATGGCGCACGGAAGCAGCCCTGCAGGTCGGGGACGCCATGCCTGACCCCCGCAGACAAGCAGCAGGAAAAGCTCCCACGGCTGTCCACCGTGGACGCCATTCTCCATGATTCCGTTCGCTGTTGGCCGCGACCACAACAAAACAAGAACAGCACATGTCGCCGCGCCAGCGTCCCATGGAACACGCGTGGTTTCTTGTCGGATCATTTTCTCGGAAGATAATTTCTGAAATATGTGCTGACGTGTCATGCCACCCGCAAAAAGCAAGCCGTTACATGCAAAATATCCCTTGTCCGTTCACCGTAAACCTGCGGCTGTGAACCACGCAACAGCGAAACAGGCGTTGTTCTCAGTGCATCCACGTTTTGAACTGAATGTTTCAAATTTATTCGATATTTGCGCATGGAACGGCGGAAGGGCCCGCTGAAGGGGGAGGCGGCACTGGCGCAGCGGCGGTCTGGCTGGGAGGAAGTGAGGGATTCTACAGGCGGCGCGGCAGCCATTGGTGGCGCAGCAGCCTCCAAGCTGGCCTGCCCTATGGCAGCCAGCTTGCTGCGGGGGCCTCCCTCCCGCATCTCCATCCATGGTGGCCTTCTTTCTGACAGCTTTCCAGCTAAATCCGGCCAGTCCACTGCTTCCGCGATTCTGCCGAAACCTTTACCGAGTTTTTCGCAGCAGCCATGGCTGGTTTTCCGCGGCCTCTCTCACTCCTCGCCATGCATTCCGTCCTTGCGAACTTTACAAACCCTAAAAACGCGATGCTCGCAAAACAGTCAGTACCTCTCGGAGTCACAGGAGCCGGTGCAGCACGGAGGAGCAGCAGAGAAAAGAGGTATGAGCCGACGGACCTCTGCATTTCGTCAGTTCAGGAGGAGGAAGGCGATGGAGGAGCAGTGGGAGTTGGGAACGCTGCAGAGTGCAGAAAAGGGGGTGGATGGTTTGCAATCACTAGAGGAAAGGAAAGCAGCGGACTTACCGCCATTTCCGTGGGAAGTTCCTGCTAAGTTGAACGTCGATAATCGGAGAGTGAAGGGTCGAATTTTGCCAAAGTCAGCTGATGATGTCGCCACTCCATCACGGTTCAGTGAACAAGAGCTGGAAGGGGGAAGGGCTGTTTCTAGGACTCGTAGTATAAGAGAAAGCCAGTCTAATGTTTTTCAGAGAGAGGAGACGTCGAGGGAGTATGAGGAAACGGAGAATTCAGGGAACTCAAGTGGGTGGAGAGGCTCCTGGCGGTCCACAAGAGAGCAGCCAGAATTTGATGACGGTAGAGCGCAGAGAAAAGCGTTAAATGGGCGGAAGGATCAAGGAGAGTATTTGACGGACGTTCGTGACTTAGGGCAGAACACGGAAGTGAGGTCTGACAGAAGGTTTGGGAGAATTCAAGAGTCACGCAAACAGGATGCCGTTCGTAGGAAGCCATCAGATGCCAGCGACAGGAATGCATCGGAGGAATTGAGAGCCGGTGCAACGCTGCCTGTTCCTCCTTGGGAGAAGCAAAATTCTAGTGATTATGCTGATAAATATGGTAGGCTGGACAGTGATAGGATATCCAGTTATGGTCCTTCCAGCTCTCCTGCAAGCAATAACCTCACCTATGCTAAAGACGACGACGTTGTTCACGCTTCCTTCCGGGGAGAGTCCACTTCCGAACCTAATTCCGCTTTGATCGATGAAACTTTGCAAAGAGTTGGAATTCACAGATCAGATAGAAAGGCTGCACCTGAGCGCTTGCCCTGGGCATCTGATCAGGGAGAAAGCAATGACAGAGGCTTTCGAGGGTCATGGAGGACTGGGGGAGATGGACCAGCTGCAGCCCAACCGATTGGAGATAAGAATCGGCCCAAGCCAGAAAAGGGACTTGGTTTAGGAGCAGTTATCGAGGGGCTTAAAGCAACTTCTCAAGAACTAGGAACGAATGTTGCGTCAGCAGTCAATGAATCGGTTGAGGAAGAAATGGGAGCGAGGTTTCCTTGGGACATTGAGGAGGAAGGCAAAGAAGAGGCCGCTCGAAAAGTGAAGGCCCCTAGCTTAGCAGAGCTCACCATTCCTGCAGACGAGCTGAAGAGATTGAGGGCCTTGGCACTAACAGTTAAGAATAGAGTAAAAATTGGGAAGGCTGGAGTAACTGATGGTATCGTAGAGTATTGTCACAACGCTTGGCGGACGAGCGAGGTTGTGAAAGTGAAGTGTGAAGGGCCTCCGGCTTATAACATGAAGCAAACGGCAGAAGAGTTGGAGGTACGCTACTCTAAAGAAACTCTAACTGCATACCATCATATGCGTATAAACATGGAGTTTGCCAGCAAAATCAACAATTCCCCAGTGATAAACTGTCGGATATGGGCATGGGAACACCGGTACACATTTTGACTACTGTACCAGTTTAAACATACATGCGCAAATATGCAGGGCCGTAATCACTTGAGTACTTTCAGAATACGTACACATAGTCGACCTTGAATGCATACACTTACACGCATAGTCATGTATAAGTGCAAGCAAAGCACTGACACAGACCCTCAAAGGAAGTTGATGGTCACTGAAGAGATCTCATGCCCACGCTTTTTCTACATTTTCCAAAATAATTATGATAGAGATTTTACACACAGCGCAGACGAGTCTTTTATCAGTTGATTGCAGCAGTTGCTCCAGCATTTTTGAACTTTATACTCTCTCAAGACATTTAGTTTTTAGACATAAAACCGTATTCTCTTGGATATTATTTAAGGTAACAGGACTAGAGAGAAGCTTGTGGTGGAAACAAGCTCTTGAAGTCTTAAAAATGAAACTACTGCCATAAAAGAGGAGATTCAGCTCTGAGCTGATTATACAGCTGCAACTTCTGGACCTTAGGAAATCGAACTTGCCATTCTCTGGTGGTGTTATTCGAGAGTTCTCAGAATTGACGTCTTCGTCTGAGATGAGCTTATACGCAGGGAGGCCCTTGTTTTCCTGTCCACCCTTGAGTAGTGGGCAGTAACCTTTGAAAAAACAGATTTGTCTCATCATTCTGACATTTATGGGTGCAGAAGCTAACTGGAGGTCTTATAATCTGGCGTAGTGGAGGAGCTGCTGCAATTTATCGGGGGTTGGACTATACTCCTTCTCCTGTGAAGACCGCATCTTCTGCCAAGGACGTAGAAGTGGAAGAAGATAAGGAAAGTGATCTGGTTGAAGAAGATCCGAGTGCTGATGTGCATGAAGAGCAGCAGAGCCTCTCAAACAGAGGAGTTGGTATACAGGAGACACAGAATAGTACTGAAGTGGAGGATCCTACCGCGGGGCTTGGCCCTAAGGTGGAGGGCTGGCCTTTCGCTGGGCCGGTTCCTGTGGATGCAGACAAGCTGCTTGGCCCGAATGTGCAGTATTACCAACCGTACCGACTCTTACCATATGGCGTCCATCCAAACTTGACCAACAATGAAATGACTGCTCTAAGGCGTTATTCGAAGAAGCTTCCTCCGCACTTCGTATTGGGTGAGTCAAAGTCGGATGCTGTAAGTTGACAACATTTTGTTTCAGCATCAAGGTTTATGGGATCGGTTAGGCAATCTTGACAGCCCTTTCTAAAGGTGACTTTTTCTATAACTTCTTTTTGATGGGTGATAGGCACAAACAAGGGGCTGGAGGGCCTTGCCATGGCCATCCTGCAGTTATGGGACAGATCGGAATTGGCAAAAATAAAGATGAAGCGCGGAGTGCAAAATACATCGAACGAGCGTATGGCTGAAGAGCTCAAGGTAAGCATTGCCCTATTGTTGATAAAAAAAAATGGATGTCATGGGGGATTCAATCTCTGCATACATTTCCATGCTCTTGCTGCATATTAATGGACCTTTTCACCTCATTCCCTTCCCATTCTCGCATTGGGGATGATTCTATGCTTCAAATCATCCCCCGCGGAGAACGATCAGAGATTGACATGAAAGAGTAGGCGATGATTGCGCAGTCTAGAATTCCATCAACTGATGTGCTATTTTGGGAGGGGGAAGGGGAGCAGAAGCTGACAGGTGGCGTTCTCCTGTCTCGCGACACTGATCATATTGTTTTGTACCGCGGAAAGGATTTTTTGCCATCACCCATTGCCGCGACCTTGCGGGAGAGGCACGAGAAGGCGCAGATGAATGCAGACGAGGAGGAGAGAGCTCGCCTCCTCAGCTCCCCGCGCATCATGCTCCCTCCCTCGCCTCAAGGCATGGAGCCGCCTGAGGATGTGAATAACATCGAAGCTGAGGAGATAGGTGCGTTGCGGCTTTTTCTGTTTCCGTCATTCTAAAGCCACTTGACCTTGAGCCTTTTCAGAACAACAGAGAAGAACTTATACGTACTTTTTCTCTCTCAGATCAAACTATACAACGGAAACAATGGAACTGTTCTGCCTGCTCTTCTGCTTACCATTGTGCTTTAGTGGTTTTCAAATTTCTCCACGTAACGTCTGCACTCATTTGAGTTGCTGTGGAGGGTGCAGTTTCTGTTGCTGGCAGGGTTGAGGAGTCTTTGGAACTTCAGAAAAGGTGGCAGGAGTTCCACACCTCTTCAGATTGGAGGACCCGTCAGAAGGAGGCTGCGAAATCTAGGAGGCACGAGCAGGTGAAGATCATCGAGCGGAAGCTGAAGCAGGTGAGAGAATCTTGAGAACCTCGCAGCCAGGAGTAGCTAGACCAGGCCGCAGGTTGGCAGCAGAAAGGTAAGGACTGTCCAAACAGAGGAGGATAACAGGAGTGAAGCATGTGCGTGAGTGCAGGTACTCGACCGAAAGGAGAGAGCAGCAAAGGAGGTGGCTAAGCTGGATGAGCTTCTGAAGCCTGCGATGGCGCCGGTGGATCGTGAGAGCATCACGGAGGAGGAGCGATACATGTTTAAGAAGTTGGGCATGAGAATGAAGGCGTACTTGGAGCTAGGTAATCTCTCTTCTTTGCTTTTTGATATCGCTATGTTGGTGGAACTGGAGAAGATAAAGGTAAACGTGTGGAATTCGAACATGCCCTAACGCATGCATGCTCTTTGCAGGAAAGAGAGGCGTGTTTGACGGGGTGGTGGAGAACATGCACCTGCACTGGAAGCACCGAGAATTGGTGAAGATCATCTGCAAGGAAAAATTGCCAGAGAGAGTGCAGAACACAGCGCAGATGTTGGAATATGAGAGCGGTGGAATCCTCATCTCCGTGGAAAAAATCAAGAAGGATTTTTCAGCGGTTGTTGTTTACCGTGGGAAGAACTATACGCGTCCAGCAACGCTGAGGCCGAAGACGCTTCTAACAAAGAGGCAGGCTCTGAAGAGAGCAACGGAAGAGCAGCGCCGCGCGGTGCGTGAGAAAGAACAGCAGCACGCCTTTGCTTTGCTTTCTTATCTTACTCTTCTCATTCATGGGTGCTATTGAAAGATTTCTTTTCCTACTTGTAGACTTTGAAGGTTGTGTATTCCTCTTCTAAGTGCCGTACAGCAGCTCTTTTGCTCTTTCACAGTACCCCACCGGGAAGTTGACCCCTTCCTGGTGTGGCTAGACTGCTCGACATGAAGAGTTGGCTCGTGCTGACTTCCATGACATGTGGCTTTGAGCAGTCTCTGGAGTTGCATATGAAGGCGTTAGAGAGCCGCATTGGGGAGTTGCGAAGGGACCTGGTACGCTGCGTCCTCCCCTCTCCCCTTCCCCTCCCCACTCCTCTGCCCTCTCTCCCTCAACCCCGTCCTCACCCTCCCTTTCTATTCCTCCATCCCATGTTTCCTGTTGCACCTTTCTGCTCTTGATCATTCCCATGCCCCCATTTCTTATTCTCGCACCTTCGTCCTGGACAACCTAAATTTGAACTTGCAGGAGGTGGCGGAAGAATGGGCAGAGGCGGACCCGCCAGAAAGTGGGAAAGAAAGTGCAGCATTGAAAGAGGTGCTGCCCCCTGCCGCACGTCGGAAGAGAGTGTCACAGGAGGAGCTGGCGGAGCAGCAGGCAAAGCAGGAGAGAGTTCGCAGACTGCGCGCGGAAGAAGGGGTCATCTACCGTGCTTCCCCCCTCACAAAACTCGAGAGGTTGCAGCTGAGGGATCAGGCACTGCGGCTGGGCAGAAAGGCCACTTTTCAAATGGGTCAGTTCCCGACAACTTTCTGAATTCTGTGTGCGCGAGAGCACTGTCTGCTTCAAGCCCTTTCTTGCGCGGTGTTCACCGTTGTTGGGCTGCTGTCCCCCTGCCTCCGCAGGTCGCAAAAACGTCCTCACAGGGCTGGCAAAGCAGATTCGCTTGGCGTTCCTTTCGAGGCATCTTGTGAAGATCGGAGTAAAGGGACGCGCTGCTGGAACACCTATCGAAGTCATAGTACGGCAGCTAGAGGTGAGGGAGTATTCAACTAACATTCGATGATTTGCAATCTTGCAATATTGGACGATTTTGGTAAAGTTTTGCAGGCAGTGGCTTCTCTCTTGTAGCATGCGTCAGGGAGGGCTTACATTCGAGAGTGAAATGTCGTTTGGGCGTGCAGGCTGCTACTGGAGGGGTTTTTGTGTCCCAGGAACCGAACAAAATCATTCTCTACCGTGGTTGGCCGCAACAATTTGAAACTCCGGAAGAGGCCGAGATTGTGCCCTCTCGGCTGGAAGATGCACTCAGAGAGGAAGACGCTGAGGTGGAGGTTGACTATTCGAAGTTGATAGTGGAGCAAGTGAAATCAAGCTCAAGCGATGAGGAGGACTCCGAATCGGAGGGAGAGGAGGGGGAGGAAGAGGAGGGGGAGGAGGACGAGCAAGAGGAGGGGGAGGAGGTGGAGGACGACTATGATCTTGAAGGGTGGAAGTATGAGGAGGACGAGGAGGGCGATGGCAATGATGTGGTAGAAATCAGATCGAACTTGGAAGATGGGGGCAGACTTATTGCGGACGCACAGGAAGGAGAGGCATCAGCTCCGGGTGATTTTGAAAAGAATGAAGATAGATTGTCTGTCTCTAGAATGGCGGAGTCCTGGGAAAGGAGGCGGGGGGGGGCGGGCGGGAAGGAAGAAAGTGGGTATGGGGAGATTCATCGACTGGGAGAGCGCGGTAGATCAGGAGACGGCGATGGTCACCGGGGTAGTGATGATGATTTATGGAAACAAGAAACAATTCGTCCAAGGAGAGGTACTAAGTACTGGGAGGATTTAGAGAAGCAATAGAATAAAAGGCTCCATAGTAAGGTCTGGCGATAACAAGCGGATGCCATTTGGGCTGTTCTCACAGTGTGAACATGAGAATGGTTCGATGCTTGCACTGTCGCTCTTGCTCGGCCTTTGCCGTCAGTGCCTATGCTGAGGAAAAAGTCACTTTGCTGTTCAATGTGGGTCTTCTGAAAAGTGCGAGAACAGCAACGAAACCAAGCGCAGCGCATTTAGTTGAGAGAAAATCTCTTCAAATCTCTGAAACTCGAAACCCTGAACCTTAAACGGTGAACCCTAGACCCCAAACCTTCAATCCTAAACCCTAAACTGTCCACTGTAAATCCCAAACCCCCAACCCTAACCCTAAATTTTACACTTTAAAACCCTAAACCTTCCAGCATTAATTTCCAAACCCGAAACCCAAACTCTTAACCCTAAACCTCTACCATAAATCCAAAATCCCAAACCCTAAACCCTAATCACTAAATTGGTTAAAATGGTTTGTTTCTTGAGCGGGTTTCATGGCAAAACTTGGACTCAAACCCGCGCTCTGTGCGAGGAAGCAGTCCCAGTTACCGTTCAAAATCCGTCCCTCTCGCACGTGTGAGAACGGGCTGTGAGTGGAGGGTCACCCCAATGCGGGGAGCCAATCGCAGTCCGATATCACACGTGTGAGGCGACCCCCGGCCCTGCCCGGCATACGAGGCAGGTGCACGCGAGCCGCGGCCACCAGTTCGCCTGCCCGCCTCCCAAACCTTTCGCTGCCCGCGCGCTAAAATGTTTTGCAGGTTGCCAGGAAACTGCCCGCACCTCTCATTCTGTTTCTTTCGCCTGCCCGCTCGCTCTCTCGGGCTGCCCGGCCGCGTCAAAACGAAAATTTGTCGGAACAACGTCCGTATGCCGTCACGTGTCCCCGGAGGCGCCCTCGCAAGGAGGAACTGGTAATTTTTTAGCACTGCCCAATTGTACCAATAGCGCCTCGTCACGTGTAACATTGGTATACGTGGCGAAGTTTCATTGGTTGATGGCCGACACTCGCGTGCAGTGGCGCATTGCAGGCTTTGACAAATGATCCCGCCCTCCGTTCTCTGCTTCATATGTTCCCTCTCCCTCACCCTCTCCCTCTCCCTCCCCTTCTCCCTCTCCCTCCGACACTGCACCGCACGAGAAGGCAGGAGCACTACCGGTGCTCGTTCTCCTTAGAACGGAAGGCCGCAGGCGGGGCAGCCATGAGCTCCTCCGGCAATGCAGGGACTGTGGCGAAGGACCTGACAGCCGGCACCCTTGCAGGGGTGTGTCAGCTCATTGTGGGTCATCCCTTTGACACGATCAAGGTGAAGCTTCAGGCGCAGCCACGGCCGCTTCCCGGGCAGCCTCCCATGTACGCCGGCGCAGTGGATGCTGTCAGGAAAACAGTAGCAGCCGAGGGCTTGCAGGGGCTCTACGCCGGAATAGGACCTCCCCTTGCGACAGTGGCTGTTTTCAATGCAGTGCTCTTCACGGCCAGGGGGCAGATGGAAGCTCTATTGCGAGACTCCCCTGGAGCCAGCTTGACTATTGGGCAGTCGCTTATAGCAGGGGCAGGAGCAGGCTTTGCGGTGACGTTTGTGGCGTGTCCGACTGAGCTTGTCAAGTGCAGGTTGCAAGCTCAAAGCGCCATGGCGACGCAGGTTAGTTCGGTTGAGGAGCATTAGTGCTATTCTGATTATTTTCATTTTGATTAAAGAGGAAATGCAGTCTTTTTCCTGTTTGACGTGAGTTTTTTTAGTATGGAATTGTGAGGGCTTGTTTGTTTATTCGTGGGTGACAGAAAAATTCCGGACTTCTGGATTGCATTTTTCAAATTCTTTAAAATTATTCTTTTGCAGGTCGCTTTTGCTGAACTGTGTAACTGATGCACGGACCGTAGCACTAGAATGGAATGTAGCCTTGTTAGAGCTCTCTCCCTTATCTTTCTGTGCTTGATTTTCCCTCTCGGCAGGGAGATATCACGGATTGCAGCTGTATTTCGGATGATGCTATGTGTCAAGATGCCAAATAAGGTCGTGTGCTACCGCTAGCTTTTCTCTTGCTTCAATGGCTGACTTTGATTACCTCCGTGTAAATCTTTTGTGACGGTAGGTGGCAGGTGCAGTGGAGGGCCCAGCTCTTGCAGCGGCAGGATTGACAGCTAGCTCAACCGGGGCGGCTGCAGAGGTGGGAAAGGCGCTCAAGTACAGGGGGCCCATGGATGTCGCTCGGCAAGTCGTTCAATCGGAGGGCGGAGTTTTGGGTCTATTTAGAGGGTTGACACCTACTCTCCTCCGTGAAGTTCCTGGTAATGCAGCCATGTTTGGCGCCTACGAGTTGACAAAACAGGTATGAGCAGTTTGAGGTCTTACGTAGGAGCTGATTTCACAAATTCTTTGTAGAATGAAGGAAGACTGCCAGACGTTTCTCCACCTGGTTGCCGGTTTGTGTTCGTTATGTCATAACAAGTGGACTGTGTCCATATTTATAGAAAACGTATGAAGCTGACCAAACAGTACGTCTGGTTGAAAAAACTTTTAGCTTCCGAATTCAACTCAGCTGCATTTCTGCTGTGAGAGCTTGCGACGCTCAATGGGAAATCGTTGAAGGTTGAGTAAATAGCCAGTGATTTTTCGTGAGGATACCCGCAAAGGAGACAGGTCATTGCGCCTCTACATTGATACAGCTTGATGTAGATTAGCCAATTTTGAAAAGTAGGTCACGTTGCCTGGCGTTTATCACATCTTGACTGATTGACTGCAGGGAAAGGGTCAACTCATCACTAAGTCAAGTCAAGAAAAGAGTCTTCAAGGCAGCTTTGTGCTTTGCTTAAGAAGTACTTGGATGAGCAGTGCAAAAAACTGTACATGAACTTCACGTCACTTTTTATGTAATTGGCTGCGAGAGGGAAATTCGCTGCATTACTCTTGAAACTAGTTCAATAAACACGGTTCATCCGCTGCCGATGCTCCGGTGAAAGTCATTTACATGCCTCCAAACATCAAACAGCTCTGTATAGTTTTGTTGCGAATTGGGACTGAAACTGCCCAAAGTACGTCATGAGTGCATGTATGACGTATAGCACCGTAATGAAATTCACAACAAGCACACTCTCCTTTTTTTCCATGACTGTGTCCTTCTGTCAGGCACGTAGTACCTGTGTCTATGTTCATCTTCATAAAACCAGCATGAAGCCATTTAGTCATGCATCTGGGGTTGTTCATATAAAAGCGGGAGAGACCAGTGTTCTGAAGTTGACATGACTTTACCAGTAGAACACGTAAACTATGAATCATTTAGATACTCTTTCTTTACTTTACGCAGAAATCATCCACTTTTGTTGTGACATACTTCAGCTATTTGTATGCCTTCACATCTATCTCAAGGAAGGACCGAGAGAGAAAATAGCATCAAATATTACTCGAAGTTTACAATTGCACTGAACGTAGACGTCTGAAGTACAGGCTCAACTCTATATCTTGTCTTGATCATGCAGCCTCACCACTTCAGAGTAAGTCAAGTGCCGACCACGTTGACCTAATGGAACCTTATCTTTCATTTAGTTCTGACTGCTGCATCAGTGAGTCAGTGTCGATAGTGCCTGAAGCCAAAGTGATCTTTGTTGAGAATTGTTCTCTTCATCGATTATGCCTCTGCTTGCCTATGTCAACAAACTGCAGAATCAGCCAAGGAGCTTATGACGATATGATAACTTTCAAGGTCGTGGGTGTTCCCTGCAGGCGCTGGCTGGAGGACGTGACACCTCCAAGCTAAGCAGGAGCCATTTGCTGGTGGCTGGTGGTGTGGCGGGAGCCTGCTTCTGGGCGTCTGTATATCCGACTGATGTGATTAAGAGCATGATTCAAGTGGATGATTATAAGTGAGTATTTGTCAAAGGATGTTCTCGCTCTTAACATATAAACCAGGCCTTTCCAAGGTCGTCTCTTAGCTTGAAGCATATCTCTGCCGCAACTCGAGCATCTATGGAAACCTCTGTAGGGTCAGTGTGAATTACATTATCGCTGCACAGCACGCCCTCATTTTGAAGCTCTTCCTGCCCTGCTCCTTCGCCTACCAAGTTTTCCACCTTGTCGCCCTCCTGCTTCGGTAGCATCTGCTTGCATTCAGACTGGGTTCACTACGACTGCATATTGATGTTTTGATGCGGCCGCCTTGCAGAAATCCGAAGTACAAAGGCACCATGGATGCCTTCAGAAAGGTCTGGGCTACTGAGGGACTCTCTGGCTTGTACCGCGGCTTTGGACCTGCTATGGCTCGGAGCGTCCCGGCCAACGCCGCTTGCTTCCTTGCTTATGAAGTGGTTCGTGAAGCCCTTGGGTAGAGAGTTGTCCTATCTCTGTAGATCGATTATACATTGCTTTAACTTTGGCTGCGCCAATTTTGTAGCGCTTCGCTCAATGTAAAGGTTGGCATTGTCGGAGCACTCTTTTGAAGTCAACTGCAGGGAAGGCTCTCTGGAGTACCAGAGTTTGGAGATCAGGAGGTCAGTTGTCAGATAGAAGCATCCGATTCAATGTGTGTTGTAATTTTTCGATTTCGCGTCTAGGGTGTGGAGCTGTCTTGTTCATTCTTTGGGGCGCAAAACAGGGCTCCGAGTTGGAAGGAGTAGGCTCCTTCCCTTCATTGTTTTCTTAACAAATATATACCAATTTGTTCCCTATAGTAAGAGCGCCCAGCGTGCCTTGGTGTTCTCCATGTACTGGGAGACTGCTTCGATAGTTGTGGCACCGAACCTGGTCGCGGAAACTTGAAACCTCTCTGTAGCGAGTTGTTACCCGAAGTTTTGAGTCCCATGGACCAACACCCAGCAACCAATAAATTCTGGTGTCCTCAAATTCTGGAAGAAACCTAGTGTCAATTCATTAGGGGGCTTCAACCTTACAAAATCTTCCATCAATGGCTTCCATCAATGGAAGCAAAAACATCCCTAAGTATGAAAACGAAAACGAGTAATAGATCCCCGTTACCGTGGAATGAACTCTCACATTTATCATTGCGCCCTAGTCAAGGAGTTGCATACAGTAGCCAGCAATTTGGTTTCAGTAAAGAAGGAAGTGCCATTGATCTCACGATGGCGTTGATCCCACCGTGGGAATATTTCCAACGCTTGGGGAAGGCCGAGGCGCGCCCCGCCAAAGCGGACGAAGTCGCCGGTCGGCAGTTGGACCCCGCCCGCCAGCGTCGCGTCGCCGGCCGTCGCTGCGGCCTCCTCCATTGCTGGGGCTCTCACTCTCTCACTCTCTGCCCGCCCGCTTTGGCCCCCCTCCACTCTCGACAGGAAAGGCGGTCGCCATGACCAAGGAAGTGGAGATGGCGGACTCTGAGGCTGCCATTCCGAAATCGGATGCGGCGCAGAAGGAGACGCAGAAGACAGAGGCGACCAGTGCTCTCGCGGGTAAGTAATTGCCTCTCCGACACGAAAATTCAGCGCACCAATACCTTGGCAACGTGTGCAGGAGGCTCGACCAGAAATCCTTGGTGTCTTGGTAATGAAGTGAAAGTAGGGCAGCTTAAAAGGGAATCGAGTCTCATAAGCTTGTAGGTCTACAATACGGAGATTTTGATCATGAGTAATGACGTCAGAGGAGGGTGAGATTATGAAGGGATGTGATTTTATGTGCAATTATTGGTAGATTTATGACTTTTGGAGGCAGACATATATGTTTTGAACATGCAAGAAGGGTCATGTTTTGCAGATCTCAACAGCATAGCTTCGTTGATTGAAAGAGCGGTGGCACAGAAGGAGATACGCCTTATGGCGCGTTCCATACGCCTCTTGATGGCAGTGCGGCGCAAGCTGACTGCCCAGAGCCTCTCTGTCTTTGCGGCCTCTGTGCTTCCTCCTGACTCGGAAGTTCGAATATGCTTGCTGAAGTATCTTTCAGAAGTAAGTTTCATGTTGAGACGGTTCTGGTTTGGTTTAATTTCGTTTGAATGGCCTTCTACGAAGGAGGCTTCCCAGCAGGGAATTTTGTTTGGAAAGGACTATGCCAGTTTTGCCCTGTTCACGAAATTAGGTTTTGCACTTGTCACTATGGCCGAGAGGCCTGGGATGTACATCTTCTCGCTTTGTATCACGTTCAATGCCGAGACCACGCGGACCGGATGGTTGTCAAACGTGTCCTACAGAAGCCATTTGGCTTGCACCATGAGATTAATTATATTCACCTCTAGCTATTCATGCACCGCCACTGATAAGGAGCCTCTCACGTTTCACCGCACATGAGATTGATTGTCTGCACCTCTAGCTATTTATGCACTGTCACAGACAAGGAGCCTCTCAGGTTTCACTATTGAAATTTACTCGTGTATGCTAAAAAAATGTGAGTTAATACGCTCACAGTTTCGAGCGATTGTTGAGAAATTGTTTAACAGACTGATAGTATAGCTTAAAGTGGATGACGTGTGCCTCAGGATTCCAGTGAGATGGAGGTAGATGGTGATGTGCCGGCCTCTTCCGACGCACGTCCGCATCATAAAGTTGGAGCATTACCCGAGACTGAATGCTTTGTACAACTTGTTGTCCTCATCTTTCTCATCGACAAGAAGCGTTTAGAAGAGGTAAGGGTAACCTGGAGAGCAGGTAATTTCGAGTCGTTCTTCTAAACGGAGTTTCTTGTTGTTCAGCTAGTTGGAAAAGTCTGACTGCGGACAGCTAGAAGCTCCATGGAAAGTTCACCCATATATATAGTGCAGATTTACTTGTTTTCCAAACTCTTTTGTGCTTGCAATTTTAGGTCAATGAGGTCACGTTGTTAGTACCTGTATTCATTCACAATGTTTGGATGCCAACTGCCGAATCGATCTCAAAATGTTGTCATGATAAGGCAGAGTAGGCTTCCGTGGCATCATTATTCGTTGCCATAAGCTGACTGTGCGTAGTTTATTACCTTCATTAGTAAACACTGTGAAGTTGAATCCTCTTGCGGTTCCTTACATCTTGTCTTTTTTATCAGCGTTTACTATTTCTTTCTTCAGACTGTTCTTACGGCTTGCTCGCTTTAATGGGTTAGGCAAAAGAATGCGCTTCAGCAGCTGTGAAGCAGTTACAGAAATTTAATCGAAGAACTCTCGACCTCCTGGCAGCACGACTCCTCTTTTACTACTCCTTAGCGTATGAGCGCACGAATTCTCTTGCAGAGATCCGCAGGTATCTGTCCGCAACTTTTTAGGATGGCATCCCTTATTGATGTATCGCCTGCTTATTAAAATAGTTGTGTATGGTGTAATTGCAGTGTCTGAGAATGTCTATCTCCTCTCATTCATAACTGCCAGGAAAGTCTCTTTTCTCAGAGGTCACAATGGTGCAGCTCAGAGTTAGCTTTAAAAAATTTCTATGCTGTTTTTTTTTTGAAGCACCTTGCTGGCGCTGAATCGAACGGCAACGTTACGGCACGACGAAATTGGGCAGGTAATTGATTTTCTCCAACGCTGAACGTTTTTACCCTTACATTGAATGCGCTGTCGGTTCTAATTTCGTCATTTAAGCGATTCAAGCCTCTGTTGAAGTGAGGCTGTGAACTTTACTCAGGACTTGGGGAGTGCAGGAGACCATCTTGAACTTGCTTTTGCGAAATTACCTAGACTATAACCTGTACGATCAAGCTGAAAAACTTCGCTCGAAAGTGCAACGCCCAGAATCACACTCGAACCAGCAGGTGAGAAGTTGAAGCCATCACGTCGAGTGAAATTAGGCACAACATTTTCAAGTTACAGAAGTGGCCTAATGTATAGCGGAGATAGTGCCCAATTGAAACTTTGCTTATTCGATTGTGTGTGTTTGCCCATGCTCAGTACTGTCGGTACCTCTACTACTTAGGTCGCATACGAGCCATCCAGCTGGAGTACACGGATGCAAAGGACTGCCTTTTACAGGCCGCTCGGAAAGCTCCACTAAAGGCTCGTGGATTCCGCATAGCTTGCACCAAATGGGCAGCTCTTGTACGCCTGCTGTTGGGAGAAATCCCAGAGCGCACAATTTTTATGGTTCCAGGAATGCGCGCAGCTCTGTATCCCTATTTTGAGCTTACAAACGTAAGTGCATATTCCGATGTTTTCTGCTTATTGTTAGGAATAGTACTTTTGAGGCTTCAGATTGATTTGGGCGATGCTTTATAGTCTGGCAAGGACGCAGTTAGCTCATTGGACAGAGGGCGAGGTTGATTGTCCATAGGATTGTCATCTATGAATTCACCTGGAGCCGTAATTTTCTTGGAACTTATGTAAGAACTTCAGTGGGGGGGGATATTCGTGCACTGGAATTCACCAATTACAAGGGATGGACTGCAGGCTGTACGCATAGGAGATCTGGAGCTGTTCCACACAGTTGGAGAGCAGTATGAAGCAGTCTTTCAGCAGGACCGAACCCTCAACCTCATTATTCGCCTGCGCCACAATGTGATCCGCACAGGCCTTCGACGGATCAATGTTTCATACTCTAAAATTTCGCTGGCTGATGTTGCAGCCAAGCTTCACCTAGAAACTCCAAGTCCTGTGGATGACGCGGAGTCAATCGTGGTCAAGGTGAATTGTAGTGTGGCTGTTGCAGCTTTAGTTCAGTGATTTAAAAAATAGCTTTCAAATGATATAATACTCCATTTAGCAGAATTTTTGCAAAGGCCCATTCCACACTTCTGTGACCTGTGGCAAGGGCATGAGCGTTTTGGAGGGGCTTAGGTCCAAGATTCTGCTTACAGCTTCTTTTGAGTTCCAAGATCGGTTGACTTCGTAATTTGGCCTTTCTTGAGTTTTCTCGTCAATTCTCGGATGTAGTACTCAATATGTGAACTTTTGCGGTGGACTGCAGGCTATTAGTGATGGTGGAATCGATGCCGTGGTGGATCATCAGGCCAGCTGGATGCAATCCAAGGAGACGAGCGATATCTATTCCACTGTTGAACCGCAAGCAGCCTTTCATTCCCGTATCGCTTTCTGTCTGAATACTCACAACGAGGCTATCAAGGTGTGTGTCTTGCTGCCAGTCGCTAGTTCGTATGACACTCTCTTGGCAGTGAAGGCCTTCTGGTTACTGGATGCTCTTTGCTGATGGTGTTCAATTCCTGAGGTTCCTTTGTCCTTGGTTCATCCATGTGAATCAGGGGTTTGAATCCTCGTCTGTAGACTATTTGAGAGAGACAAAGGCTACACCATTAGTTGAGGGTTCTAAGCGCGTGCTGCTGGGAATCAAACTGTTGTATAGACAAAGAAGTAGGCAACTACACTTTCAGCTGCCGCTGCAGCTGCAAGGCACGGATTGCAAGCATCTTAATGACAAGCTCGCATTCTTTCACTATTCTTCCTATGGTTTACCGGACGTTCTGTTTCAAGTGTTATTTACTCGGATGTGTGCCCATGGCAGGCCATGCGCTTCCCTCTGGATGCCCATCGGGAGCAGTTGGAGAGTGGGGAGAAGCGGAGGGAGCGGCAGCAGCAGGAGCACGAGCTGGCAACGCACATTGCTGAAGAGGATGGCGATGACTTTTGAGGGTTTTATCCGGCAGCGGGGTGGGGGTGTAGGGCGGGCAGAGTCGGTACATGGTGTATAGGGTTCGCATCTCGCCATTCCCCCTGTCAACTCTGCTGCTCTCCCACGAGCCACGGGACAAGGGCTGCTCCGGTGTCCACTGGGGGATAGTGGAAGTGGAATAAGACGCGAAATTCCCAGCCTTTGTTGGAGCTTTGAGTATAGTCCCTCTCATTTTTTTTTTTTTCCTTTTTTTTTTTTTTTTTCGTTGAAGGGACTGGAAAGGTTGCGAGCCTGGTCTGTGGCAATGGTGTGATGGACTCTTTTTTCTTGAAAAGCACGAGCACGAAATTCATTGTGGAAGCAAGACGCATTGCAACAGAAAGAAGGCCGATTGTGTAAAGCAAGTTTCTTCTGCGATCAATCGTCTCCTAGTCTCTCCGACAGGGCGGTCCAGGCAGGCGGGCGGGCGGTTGTTTTTTCCCTTAATTCCATTTGTGGACCTTTCAAATCAGAAAAATATAAGGTATTTTTTTCAAAAATATCAAAATCAATTTCTCATGACCGTTGCACTGCCAACGACGGCGACACGTGGCGGCCCGTGATTGATCCACATGTCAAGTCTTATTGCCGTGCAAAATGGGCTGTGGTATTAGCACGGATGATAACTACAGGGGGTCCTCGTCATATTTTCCACCTGGTTTCGGCAAATACCGGACGAAAATATTGTTTTTGGCAAATAGAAGGTCCGTGTTACCAATAGGGAAAACTTTCATTGAACTCGCGATGGCGAGGCCATCAAATGTACATGGACAAAGGCAAAATGTGGAACCACGGACTGGTCACAAAGGACCGAAACACAATAAAACGAAGCTAGGAGCGACCAATAGGCGAGCGGAACAATGTTAGAGTTCATGTATGACCGTACGTATCGTATCGTATCGTTTTCTGTAATATCGTAGCGCATTGGTTTGTATCGTATCGTATCGTATCGACGCCAAGACGAAGGGGAGAAGAAGCCGCCTCTTACGGCGGCAAGTGCGGGGAGATTAGGTGAGTTTTGGGGACGCGTGTCGTATCTAGATGCTCAGCTTCTTGCCGTCGAGGTTTGGATGCGAGGCTTGAAGGCCTGACATTCAGAGATGATGTGTGCAGACGAGGAAACCTAGTAGGGATTACAGGGGTCCGAATGAACTGCAATGCACGTGAATTCCGATCTTTTTGGGTCGTAAGGTATGCATATGGTAACACTCCCGCGGTGTCACGGCAGCATGTGCATGTTTTGTGTATTACTTCCAGTCGTCGTTTCGAATCATATTACACATCTCATTCATCTATTCATCTATTCTATGAAGGGACTGGAAAGGTTGCGAGCCTTGTTTGTGCCAATGGTGTGATGGACTCTTTTGTCTGGAAAAGCACGAGCACGAAATGCATGGTGGAAGCAAGAAGCATTGCAACAGAAAGAAGGCCGATTGTGTAAAGCAACCTCCTTTTGTACACAATCGTCTCCTAGTCTCTCCGACAGGGCGGTCCAAGAGAGGCGAACAGCCTAGAGCCCAGAGCTTTATTCTCTCAATCTCTGCCTTGCGCCAACAATGACGTCTGTTTCTCCTGCGCCTCCCTCTGCGGGCCGCAGCTCCCGGGACACTAAAGGGGCGCATACCCCAGGGGCTCTGTTTTGAAATCTCACTGCCAATTGGCATTCACAATCGTGTTGTATTGTCGTAGCGGAAAGTAGAAGCGGTCGCCTCGACGGCTGTCCGGGAGGTGCAGTGAGCGCGGACGAAGCGGTCGCGGCGAGGCGCGGCGTCCAGCTCCCTCCGCTTCGGGGGCACACTGATCAGTGAGGACGGAGCGCGCACGGACATAAGCTGCCGTCGCGCTGCATTGCACGCGTGACATGACGCTGCTTCGCGCTAAAAGTATTGAAATGGAAGCCCATTCCGTCGCCCTTCAGCGTTGCCTCGCTTCTAAGCTTCTTCGGCGTGAAGCTGCGGTTGTTGGTGATCGTGTTGGTGGACTTCCGCCGCTCCCTCGCGATGTGCCTCACATCGGTGACCTTCGCGGCTGCTTCTAGGGCTGCCTTGTTGTGCCTATGCGTAGTTTTCCGCTCCTAACTTTGTTTTATTGTGTTTCGGTCCTTAGCGACCAGTCCTTCGTGGTTCCACATTTTGCTTTTGTCCATGTACATTTCAATGAAAGTTTCCTCCCTATTGAAATGGAAGACGTGGACATTGTATGCACACAAGTGAGGATGAAGAGAAAGTAACACAAAGAGAAATGTGTATACAGTCTAATCACGTTATAGTGTCCATGTCGGTCCCCACACATTTGTGTCACTATATCGGTAATGACCCGTTTGTCATTTCACATTTATAGTAACAATGTTATTACATATGTTTTTGCGGTATATCCGTACGACTTTGATACCGTACATTGTACTTTTTGGGCAGTCGTCAAGTGGGTAGGTGTGTACGAACCCTAGTGAGCATATGTACGGACAACTTGATATGTACGGTCAAGTCGATATCTGACGATATTAGTCGATAATCTGTACGGTCGTAAATATATTTGTAACGCATATTCCAATACGTGGGTGGATAATATCGACATTTTGAATATATAGTAACAATCAGGGTTTTTCAACGTCATTATATCCGTAATGGCGTCACTACTGGCGCAGGATCTGCAGTGGTGCAATTCCGTTCCCGGAAAAAAAGTCAGTATATCCATGCTGTTCTTATAAACAGTGTCACTATAACGTGATTAGACTGTATTCAAGTGGGTAAACATACAATGTCCTAAACTGATTTATATATATTGCGGCAAGAGCTAGACGACAAACAGAGCATAGATCTTGCCTGAGCAAGGGCGGCCAGGTGAGAAGCACAGGGCCGAAAAAGTACAAGCTAAAAGAGCAGAAAAGTACAAGCTAAAAGGACAGCCAGGTGAAAAGAACACATGGCTGGAAAACGACAAAAGAGTACGACAGTATAGGAATGTCTTATTCGCAACAAAAAGTGCTCCGGAATTCATGGGGAGGAAAATAGGATTGATCTCACGATGGCAAGGCCATCAGATGTACATGGATAACATCAACACGGCGAACCAAAGGAAGCAGTCACAAAGGACCTAGTGACAAAGGGAAAAGCCTATAAACGGAGGTCTACTTCTAAGCTCAACAACACGGCTCATCACCTCATTAAGCATCATCAAAACACAGATTAAGACCTCAAACTACCACATTGTACGCTCATAGCCTTTTCCTTTTGTCGTTATGTCCTTTTGTGACCAGTACCTCGTGGAGCCCCATGATGATTTCGTCCATGTACATTTTGATGACATTGCCATCGTGAGACCAAATGCCACATCTTGTCCATTAAACTAGTTTATACTTTTTAGGGTTATTAATTCTCTTGCATTCTTATCGGCAAATGCTAACTAATAGAAATTCGAATAGGAAGTTATGGACATGGATCGAAAGTGGTTTATGATAACATACATTTGAATATAAATATGAGCTATTAGTTGTGAGGAAAAACAGAGAGACTTTTCCCCGTGGTCGCATGCTCCTCTACCTGGATCAATTCTAAAAACATCACCTCGAACATTTCTTACTCCCATGACGTGAAGTAGTCATTGTTCCACGAAATACTCCATATTCACTGTCCACATTGTACTGCATGGATAATTCATGTGGAATGGGCAAAAACGTCACCACACTGTTTATATTGTTGGCAACTCTTCCAAAGGAAAAATCTGAGGAGATTGTAATGAACGAATTGAATGCTTCCGAGACACGCTTTACCAGTGGATGGAAAAGAAGCGATAGGAGAAGCGTCAGAGCCGACGTTTGCGAGGAACTGAGACGTAGCCTGAAGAGTCCAACATAGCTGCGACCATATGCGTCGTATTCTGCGCGCTATTTCCTTGGCTCTGCACGACACTGCTCGGCTCTACTGTCGAACGGTTCTGAGTCGACTCCGCCTCACGTGCCATTGTGTGCTCGACTGGCCCACTACTAGGCCCAGCCTCTGACGATTCACCTCCTGCCTGCTTGCTGTCCTCCTCCTTCAAGGACTGCCATTCTGGAACTTCAGAGGAACCAGCCCTCCCTGTCTGCCTTTTCTCACTTGACAAGCTTTCCTCTTTGACCGGGGGCTGACAATCGTCCTCCTCTTTGTCGCCATCCCAATCGCTCTCACCCTCGGAACCAGAAGCCTCAAATTCAGGTGAGACAGGCTCGGTTGGAACAGCCCTCGTCTGAGATTGCCGCAGCTCTCTAAGTTTCGCCTTTTTCGCATTAAGCACCGCCACAAACTGTAAGCAAAAATATTACCATATAAAAGAATAAGGCGTCTACAGAAACAGAACTGCCTCAGTCGTAGAGCCAAACAACCTTCCCACCTTTACTCCGACCCAATCTACTTGAAATGAGGAAGGCCTCGAGTCCAAATATTTTGAGCCACAAACCACAGTGCACTCCTTTCAAAATACAAATTTATTAAATTCTTGTCACAATTCTACCACCTCCTTTCAGCAAACAAGCTTCAACTACAAAATATGCGGCGATGCAGGAAAGCCTAGACTCCTTTACGATCCGTTCCTTCACACACAGGATACGTCAACTAAACCATGTCATGTCTTAAAAGCTGCTCATAAATCTACTTATGGATGCACCCTGCATGCCCCATGACCGTCTAGCTGTCTCCAGCAGATTGCATTTGGACAACTCATATTTGAGTCAGCTAACTTGCCTTTTTGTATAGGTCAGCTTCAATCGCGTTCTTCTCCTTCATGAAACTCTCACTCTGCTTAAGGCACCTGTCCGCTTCATCCTTCATTCGCTCGAATGCTTTTGATGTACGCTGAAGGCTTTCCTGTTGCGAATAGCTCAATCCAGTTTGTGAGCTGAATCGGCAAGACAACTGGTTAAAAAAAGGAGCAGATATTCTTGCTTGTGGGAAACGTTGAAGCATGCTTGTAAGCTAAGTAAAAAACGCACGAATGGACCATGAATAACTCGTAGAGGATAGTTTGATATTGCAGGCCTGCAATGCAAACTCAGGTTGCAAAGCACTCGCTTTAGCAAAAGGGTGGTGAACTGTCCTTTTTTTCTCACAACTGATTGCAAGTGTGCTTCTTCCCGATCATTTAACTTCAATAGTGGATAGATTAGTTGGCAATGACAGTGGCAGTGACCACGGCACTTGGCAGGTCAATAAATTCACCATAGAAGTCATGCTATCGGGAAGCAGTGCACGTGCAATTGCGTGAGACGAAGAATGAAAAACAGAATGCATAACTTACATCCAATTTTACGTTTTCATCGATGAGCATGTCTAGAATTCCTCGAATGACAGCACCTCGATCCGCCACAGGTTCAAATTCCAAATGTGCAGTCAGCCTCAAAGATCCTCGCTGCAGCTCCCATGACAGCTGAAGTTGTCGGCCCAACCAGACCAGCTACGGACGCTGAGAAAGGAGAACCTCACTGAAATGTGCATTGACAGCAAAAGAAGAAAAAAAAAGAAAGGGATCACGTAGCAATTCCAGAGAGCAATTGGATAAAAAATTCCTGCTCGGCCAGCTAAATAACTACCATAAGTTGGCAGATGGAAAATGGCAAAGGATAATCACCTTTGTTGCAGATAGTTCCATCACTATTAGACTACTGTTTGACCTTTTCCGATTCTTTTGACCACAAGCTTCTGAAACAAAGTTAATCACTGGTTAAGTGCATGCGGAATAGGGGAGAGGAGAAATTGCATGCTCAGAAGATTTGTCTAAGGACAACAGGTAAGGTTGGGTCAAAAGGTTATCCAACTGCAGTTTGCAACTTAAACATACTTTCATTTTATCGCCTTTCCCAGGGGAAAAGGCATATGCTGAGGAATCATCCTGTTGAATCAGATAGCGACATATCACATCTCGCACGTACTCCTGCGTGCTGTCGAAACCCCAATCTTGTGCACGCTCCTGAATGTCTGACTCTGGAGCTGAATATTCACAAGTGCGAAAAAAAACTCAAAGTTAAACAAGCAGGATTAACCCAAACCAAAGTAGACACACCTTCAAGCTCAACTCATCCGGTCAGTGCACTCTGCTGCGCACCTCATATCAAATGTTTGCCTCTCCAAGCAAGCACACATCGCAGACATAACGACGAACAAGCATTTTATCCTTTCTTGCCGCTGCACGAGGTTATAAGGCGCGGAGGATCACGTGCGCAGAGCCAGGCCGAGTCTCCATCCGTCGCTTCAAGCATGAAGTGCGCGGGCCTCCAATGGCCGAGCACATAGAGCCGCCCACCCTGGCGCAGCACGATGCGCGCGCAGCTCTCCTTCCCCTCCGCCATGGCGCCCTCCTATCCTCTCCTCCCCCTCCCGAGCAGGAGCCAGCCCGCAGAGGCCGCCACGCGGCACTCCCGCACGGGCGATCCGCGCTTTTCGGCTCCTGGCTGCCTTGTCGATGACGTCAATTTAAAGATAAATCTAGCGTGGCACACAGCCATTCGCGGCGAAAGCAGTCTGATGACGCTAGCGCAACGCGAGGCGAGCTGGTTTCCGGGAGGGCGGGACGCAGCGCTTTGGCTCGGGCCAGCTGGGCCCTGCGAGAGCTGGCCCTCGCGGCGAGTGGTTTGACAATGCAGCTTTCTTTCTTTCTCTTAGCAGCTTCAGAGTATCCTTCATTGGACGCCACGCGTAATTCGCCGCTGTCCGTCGGATGCTCAGGAAGCGCATGTTGATCTGCATTACTCATCTTGGTAATGGCGGTCATGGCAATATGGTTTCCTTATCTATGGATATCAGCTGCGTTGCTGGCTCTGCTGCTCTTGAGCGGCACCAGCTTGCTGGCCCTCGTTTTGGACAGGCTGTTGTGCCGCTTCCTTCAATTGCAGCGCAGCCCAAACCGAAGAATTTGTGCAGTGTCATGGCGAGGTGATTTTCTGCTGCATTTAATACTTCGCGAAGCAGTCCCTTTATAAGCCTTGCGTTTTGAAATGGCGCCGTTGAATCCCTTAATGTTGCGTCTCATGAGAAAAGCGTGCGACTTGAACTACTAAATTAACCACATTTTTTGTAGGATATAAGTTTCTGTGCCGAATGATAAGAGTTATAAAGTTTCTCATTCCCGACAGCTGTCTGCAGGCCTCACGCTGCAGAACTTGCACATTGGACCTGCAGCATTGCAACGACTTGACTTTCCCCTTCAAATAACGCACTGTAAGTTTCCTTGGAAACACTTGTCTTCACGATTTGATTTCACACCACTTTTTTCTTTTTCAGCTTCCTAGGACGTAAGTGGGTGGTTTTTCTGTCGCAGTGGCAATTGAGCTTTTGGAAGTGCGGTGGCCTTGGTTTCTGCTATGGTGGAACGGGCCCCTTCTGAGGCTCCGCGGCTTGAAGGCCACGATGGCAGTCCGCACAGTTCCCCTGGTAGGCCTACTGGAGCTGGATCGATGCTTTTTGCATGATGATTAGAAAGTGTCCGCATTTCCGCAAAAGTTATACTTTGCAGGATGAAGGCTTCCGGATGCACTTGCGTGCAAGAGATCAAGGTCGTTCGTGCTGTCGACAGCTATACACTTCTTGTGCGTGAGATACTTAAGCGTAGCTGACGACTCATCATGGTGTGCAAAGGCCACTATAATTGAGTCGAGATAATAAAGATTGCTTACCGAATGTAGGCTGCAGAGCCTTGCATATATAGTTTAAATTTAAATGGATTTTTCTTTTCGGGAATCAAACTTGATGCATTGTCAGTGAGCGGCAAATGGTTGATCTGGCAAGCAGGCCTCGCTTATAAGGAAAATCATTAAGAAGTAAGAAAAAAAAAAAAGGCTAAAAATTGCAAGGCGCTTAAGTCAGCAAAAAAAAAAAATCAAGTAAAAAGACAACCCTCCAGCTGTGGTGTTCACCGTATGTCCTTCAGGTTAAATTTTAAGCTTGGAAAATCATTAAGTCATGCTAATTATTGAAAAGCTTAACACTGGAATATCCAGCAGTGACTGGCTAACCTCTCAGACTTCTCCAACCTGCTCGAGTCAATGACTGATTCTTCAAGGTTTGTGACAATTTTCCTTGCAAGAACCAATTTCTTAAACGCAGAGTACTTTCTCTGTAGAAGCCACCAATTGATGACGTACAGATGACCAGTTCAGACGGCCTGTTTGAACAAACGATGTTTTCAGTAGTGCCAAAGTTTTTTCAAACCAAACTCGCTTATCAACAGAATCTGTTGTTGGAAAGGAAGCTGTTCAGTCATTGTAAGGATTGAAACTAATGATTTTCGAAAATGCACTTCTACCGGTATCTCTAGCGTTGTCAGAACAACTTCGAAGGTGAATCCACAGCATTTAGATCGCTTTTGTATACACCAGACCTTGCATTGCGTACCTTCCACCCACCCTAGTGTGGCATATTCTGTCGACTGTTGTTGCACAGCCAAAGTCTTCTGCTGCCCTCGACTATCAACTGTTCCTAAAGAAACGAAAATTTCGGCGAAAGCGCCTGGAGGCAGTCGACGAAGTCCTCTGGCCTGTCGGCGAGAGCAAGACACCTGGTGAGGCTTCTGCAACCAGCCACTTCTCTGTTCAACATTTTGCAGTTTGCCTGCTGCACCGACGTGGTGCCCCCGATTGCTTTTCAATATGTACAAAGAGAGGCGAACTTCTTTTGGAGAGAGATGACGACAGAATCGCACATCAGAAGAAACACAACAAAGTTCAGTGAAATCAGGGATGTTGCAAGGAGTACAATAGCCCATGTTCTTCACACATTCTAGTGTATAATCAACACATGTCAAGACCAAGTAGTATCTTCCTACAATCAAGACCGGCCAATGCATCACCAATTAAAGGACCACGGGTGCAGTTCTGTACATGAGAAATCACCCCCTTATGTACAATGTGACAAGGTGGAGGCGTGGGCGGTGTGCATATTAACTTATCCATGAAGAGAACAATGATTGGAAGTTCGTTCTATCTTGAAAAGAATAGGAGCTCTCGGTTTTTAGCCATAGAAATTCACAACTGGCCTTAAGTGTATCACTAGCGTATGCCGTAGACCCCCTTAGGAAATCTTTTTCAAATATGGAACTAGAGTTTGCATAGATGTAATTTCTTGGCTGTGCATGTTTCATTTGAGTACATGTTTCTGCAAAGGCTTATTGCAATGAGGATGCAGGCATGACTCAGGGAAAGTCCAAACTATTGCTACTTCTCCAGCCTTTCGCCCAGTGGGTGCAGCAGCGCTTGGATGTGGTAATGGAAGACGTCAGCCTGAAGTGGAATACAGGGACTACCACTCAGGTATGCTCCTTCTACTCTATCAAATATCCGAAGTTGAGCTCGCCAGCATAGGCATGTCTGTAATTTCAAAAGTTGTTTTTTGAGGCTATTGTGGCCTTTGCAGAGGCTAAATCGAAATGCTTCTAAACAAAAAGCAGGAAGAAGGAACTTATTTCAAGCTTATGCTGGTCGCTTTGTCGCAGGAGGGTTTTGGGGGACTGCTCCTGAGTTTGGAGGCAGTGTGCTTGAAGGAGGTCAGTTAACAGGCGTGCAGCCAATGATGTTGGCATATCTCGTCCGCTTTTCAGAATGGTGTTAACTCGTTTTTCTCCAATGATAAGCTCGCCATTAATGTTTTAACAGCAAGCATGAGCTCGGCATGTAACATGCTCTGAGAAATTCATTCCTGCCGCAGGCTGAAGTACTGGAGGGAGAGCCTCTTTTTTCCCCTTCAATTGATCGGGTACGTCATCCAGGGCCGTGCTTGTTTGACTTCTGTGTATGGCAGCCCATTTCAATTCGTGCGTCTGTTGGCTAAGCGGCAAGGTGAGAAGTGGTCCAAACGGATAGTGGTGTTTACGTTTCTGCACCTTATCTGCAGGCACTCTACATTCGTGGAGTCAACGCGGAGATGATTTTCCGAGTATGCTTCTTCCCATTTCATTTGTTTGAAAATGGGTTGGTGACGCTGTTTGAAGTTCTCACTTGCACTTCGTACTAAGCGGGGTTGCAGGAGACAGTGCTGGAGGGTGAATCGGCGACAAATCAGCTGATTCCCATCATCAGGCGTTGGAGCGCATGCGCAACTGTGCGTTCTCCTCCATTCATTTCTCCTGCGTTGAGGACTTCTCTCACAATTCGGAGGAATAGCGTGAAGTAGCATGTCGACAAGTTTAAGACAAGTGAGCGATGATTAGAATGAAGAATGCGTAGCAGGAATAGGTCTCTAATGAATCGAGTGAATGTAACGACAGATCGCCTGTACATTACCTCAGATTTCATGTGCTCTGGGTGCTCCTGGGAACGACAGGTGCATGCAGGAGTTACACGAAAGGGGAATTTGGGAGTGCGAGTTTCCCTTTGTTTTGGGGCCGTAATTATTAGCTCCAATGAAGCGGTCAAACGTGGCCTTTCAGTCCTACTCACCCAGCTTGTGGGCTACATTCGTGTGAAAGAGGTACATTTCAAGACATTGGGAGGATACCTGACATCCATCCATTGCATCATTAGTCTCACCTTAACCCATTGATTCAGCACTTCAAAATAGCGCTTTCACAAAAGCTGTTTGAAACTAGCAGCTGTGTTAATGGTGGGGGTGTTATTGGGTGCTTTCACACAGTTGCAACGCACGAGGCCAGAAGCATCTGTGCTGGAAAAACCGACGGCGTGGTGGCGCCATGCAAGTATGTGCTTGAGGCACCCAGCTATTTGCCGGCTTGCTTCTCAACTATAAATGTGATTAGGTGCTAGGCAGAGGATTTTTTTAACTTTTTTCCTTACCATCCTCCATGCCCTTCCTGTACCAGATTGCCCCTAATGATGTGCCAGGAGCTGTGCCGTGCCTTTTCCTTTTTTCTCTCATACAAACGTTTGATTTGGCTTTGGGCGTGCTGATGACAGTCTCAACAGTAGTTCGCGAACTACGGAAGGTGACTCCAGCAGCCTCTCTTCGCAGGCCATCTCTTTCTGAGAACCGAAAATTGCGCATCGAATACATGCGGCTTTATGTAGGAAAACATTCAAGAAGGCACTCATGGTGAGCTGGACCTTAAAGTCGGAAGGAGGCTGAGAAATCTTGTTTGGGACCCTGCTGCTTTTTCAACGTAAACATGGCGGGATTCCTTGCATACCTTCCGTTTGTAAGCACCTGCATTCCCGTAGGATTGGTTGTGCAGGAGAAGGAATTACCGGCTGGCTGAAATTGAAGAGTTGGTGGGAACCTTGGAAGCCGCACGCTTTCGTTGGTGGGTTGCTGCAAACGTTCGTAAGACGGAGGCGCTTCTACATTGGAAAGTGCGGTGCTTCTCCTAACTGTGACTTAGTCATGCCTTCTGTTACGGGGAACAGGGAAGGAAGGGGGTGCAACTGCGATACGTTTCACACACTAACTTAATGTTTTGTGAGCGTTGCGTCGGCTGATTTCATGTCCTGCTGTGAAGTGGAAAGGAATGGTCTCAACAAGTCGCTGTATTGATTTTGGATGTTGACAGCATATTGTGTGTGATACAGGAAAAGAGAGCAGCTTATTTCGAGGATCTTACCAAGACTCTCGATGCAATTCATAAAATCTTGAGCTCCAAAAAATTAGGTTTGCAATCGTTCACCTTTCCACAATGCACAGGCTGCATTGTGCACAGGCTGCATCATGTATCATGGCTTGTGGGTGGACCATGGGATTGACCTGCTCACCACGCTATTCCTTAATTCTCTGCATCTTGTTACGAAATTGTTTTTTTTTCTTTTTTACTGCATCTTTGACTTTTGCTATTTTTATCTAGATGTTTCTTTTATATTCTTGAATCTTAATCCTGATTTTTTCCCCTTTGAAAGCCTTCATGTACCTCTCTGGATTTATTCGCGTTTAGTTCGGTCTCCATTACTACTTCACTGGTCCCTCTTGCTGATTCTGCCGGCCTCTTTCACGGATTCATGGATTCTGCTGTTGCTGTTAGTTGATGGCTTTTGCACAATGCCGTACAGGGAAGCAAGGCGAGCAGCTTGTAGGGGAGCTGCAACTGCACTTCACATGTCCCAAGGTAATGTTAAATCGATTTAGCTTAATTGGTCATTTTAAATCACATAACAATAAAGAGACAGGAGCCATGAAAGCCTCCAATACAACTGTCTGCAAATTTTTAAAACAGAAAAAGAAGATGCAAGCACTTTTGTAAAGAGGGTTTCATCTTATGATCTGCCTCGTCCGTATCTGAAGTGTATCTCGAGAATCTGTTTTCAGGGCGAAAGGCATTACTCACTCTGCTGATTTTTTGGAAAGACTCTGCATTCTGTCATTTTGCATATTAGTATGTCTAAATTTTTCCTGCAGTGTCTCTTCAAAATTAGTAAGTGTCACATTGCTTGAACTGCATTTTCGGCCCAGCCAGCGATGGCCCGCAGTTTTTCTGAAGTCACGCCGGCTTGTACCTTGCACGGACTATGGCTATCCTTCCTCCATCACTTTCACCCTGATGCAAGAAGTAAATGAACGTTGAGTGTTGCGTTCTGTACATGCGCAGGTCAGCTGGCTCGTCTCTTCGATGCAAGACCCGAATTGGGCTGGAAAACTGTCCATCATCAACATCCGGTGTTCTCTGCAGGTGCGCCGTCCATTCGTTAGTCAATCTGCATGGCATGCAAAAGTCGCGCTTCAGGAGCTTTTCACAGCGCGTGATTCCTTTACGTCGGCATGTTTTGTGCTTTCCAAGAGTCTGAATTTACACAGTTTAACTCATTGTGACAACAAACGTGTCTAGAAAGGTGTTGACAATTTTTTTGTTGGGGCGGAGAGGAGGACGCACAGAGGAGCACATTGGGCAAGGTGGAGGCGGACAGCAGCGTTCAAGAGATCTGCATGCAGGCTGCAGGTGCTGTCAGCGAATATGACGACAAAAGCATCATTCACAGGTAATAAGTATCAGTCAAACTGGATGTTTTACCAATGGGTGCCATTTTTCCAAGTACTTGAAAGTAACTTCAGAGTTCTTGGCAGTGCTACGAACTGATAGAAGTAAGCTAAATAAAAGGTCGTTGAATTCAATTTTCGCTGATTGGACCTGCAGCCCAGCTGTACATGACCATGCGTACGTTGAGAAGACATTGGAGCAGCCCTTTCTCGTGCTCAAGCTGCGGCGGTCGGAGCTTGCGAGTGTGCGGCCATCTCTGGAGTTGCACTTGGCTCCGATTCATGTGCAATACAATCATGAATGGATCTCCGGCCTTTCTGCTTATATCCAACGCTTGAAGGTGCGGTTTTGGAAGAAAGCTTTGTTATCTGGACAAAGTGGCCTGTAGACCCTCCAAGATATTGTACAGAGGATTAGAATCATGGATTCTCCCTTTCAAATTGGTTGTTTCAGATTGCTTGGAGCCGCCAACATTTGATGTGAGAAAATACTGATTGTTCAGTGCATCCGACTCTACTGTCACTTTCACTAACGCGAAGTCGAATGGTCATCGTCAAGAGTTGACGGAGTTCACTTCATGTTTGGCTCTGGATGCGTGATGACCGGCCGATGCTGGGTGCTACTACTTTACCATGATCTTGCATCAGTCTTTTGCATCCATCTATCCCCGTCGCCATTCCAAGTGATCCTTCAAACTCACTATCCACTAACTTATCGCATCCAGATCGTTAGTTTGCAATTCTGCAGCTCGATGACCTTTATGTCTGGGCAAAGGCTTTTTTGCAGGCAGGTGATGTCGGGGGAGTGGCTGCTGTTGGATCTGCTGTCCAGCAGTGGATGGCAGACATTCGCATGCAGCAGCGCAGATATTATGCAGGGCAGGACCGAACAGATACAAAGCCTGCGAAGAATGACAACCGCTTAAAGTCTGCTGTGACTGCCTTTGCGACCAGAATATCAACCAATCGGCTTTGGGCTCAGCCATTACCTCGTGTACCACTGGGCATGACTGTGTCTTTGAGCACAATTCAAATCGCTGTGCCATCACGATTTTTGGTGCGTTACAGAACCTGTCTATTTTCCTGTCTCCCGATGCTGACAATTGTGCGGAAGTGGACAGAATTGTTGTTTGGATTGTAAACACATGAAAATGAATTCATCAATGAGATACCCTGTTCCTTTATCTTAACCTTGATATCACCCCTGTTGCATGATGAACTCCTATGCGCACGAAAAGCGTAGTCCCAGTTCTCCTGGCCGACCTAATTTGTGTGCGGGCCAAGGGCTGCAGGAGCCAAAAAAGCACCCTGCAAGCGCAGCTGTGGCGGAAACTGTGACTATGCCTTCACGCAGTTCCATCCGGCAGATGAGCTCGGCAGGCTCCGGGAACCCTTTGAAGGGAGAGGCGAGCTTCAGGAGGGTCCCTGGCACATCAGCTTTTACCACCCACGCAGGCAGTGGCTCGTGCAGCATTCCGTCTCTCATATTGGTCGCAAACCTCAAAATCTTTGACGTCCCTAAGGACGGCAGGTATTTCTTTCGTCTTAAATTGTTCTATTGCAGTTTGGTTTACTTGCTGAAAAGCAGGATGCCTTCCTGCATTCTGCATGATCCACATGTGCATGTTGAGCATGTTGCATGCTGAGCATCCTCTACATGAATGTTCCTTGAGAATTGTCATGCCTTGCTCATATTCGATTCTCTAGACGGAAGGTGAATGAAAACCTTGTACTTTGCTGGTTTCTGCTGCAGAGTGGACATGGTGATTGACGTCGTGTCTGGGGCGAAACAAGAGTCCTTCTGGAGACGTAGTTTTGATCTCGACGATAGCCGATCGGTCAGACCACGTAATGCTTTTGGGGCGCAACTCACTCTGGAAGCGTTTTTTGGCTGGAGGAAGCCTGACGCAGTGGACTCTTCTTGGGAGAGGTGAATACCTATTCAGTCGCATGAAACGTTGGCATGCCTTTCTCCCATTTGCGTTCTGCGGCTTATTGCGCCTTGCAGTCCCCAACCAGAAATGGTGGTATGGCATTTTGAGATGCAGAGTGCAGGTGCTAGAAAAATTGCAGCTACTCGCCTCAACAGTCGTGAACGACGCTCAATCGGTGAGTCCTTAGCGCGCCATGAAGCACATGCTTCAGAGTGGACATCGTCTCTGCCAACTCAATGAACAGGAAGTAATGCTGTCCCTCTATAAAAAAGTGTTTTCAAATTGCCTGTCAGAGTCTTGGAGTTCCCACTGACTATATGACTCACAGCTAATGCAGTTCTGGGCTAAGGATGAAGCATGCAGCTAGTTACGCTGACATCTTCTTATCGAGGAACTGTTTCTTCGTTGGGAGGTCTGGCAGCAGTTACATGCTTCAGTATGGCTCTCCAATGTGGAGGTTTATGTGTCAGCCTTCGCTGCAGCGGAGTTACGAAGCCTGATGCAGACGTATTGCTCTGCCCTTCTCGAATGCTGCTCCCTGAGATGGTGTTTGTTGTAAAGCAATGTCATGCAAGCTGTTATGGTCGAGGTCTACCATCATCAGATACTGCATGTGTGCCTCAATTTCTCTCCTAGAACCTTGAGTAATGCTGTTGTGCTGGCCAAACTTCAAAATCTGGGCTAAGAATCGGCAGACTAAGCGTGAATGTTGTAAAAAGTGAAACTGGCGACTTTGCCATTGGAAAGAAGGGAAAAGTCAGAAAGTCTGCCGAACTGGAAATTACTCGAAAGCTACTGTAACCTCTGGGACAAAAAGGAGACTTATAGCAAGGTCAGGCTTTCCGGGCTGTTGAGTTTATAGTTTTTAACAGTATCCAGAGCTGGGGAGGTAAGGACATTGCACCCAAACATGGCCATAGTAGCGGGCTGCAGTATGGGAGTACTGGCATTTCAAAAAACGCAATTAAGTGGTGCTCCCCCGCCTCTATCAACTGACACTTCGGCCACTCCTGCGAAAAAGAAAGTCACCTTAGTATGGCTGCTCAACCTTGAGGTGAGACGGTTCAAAGTGAAGCTAGTAAACCCTTGTCATCTTATTAGCCTGGTGGCGTAAAGTGCCCATGTCTCCGCTGGTAGTCAGTCTACCTTTGCCTTGCCACCCTGATATTTTTAAGACCACCATTTCACTGCCAGTGCTGATGGAGGGTTTGTATGCTCCAAAAAGACCAAAGGTACCTGGATGCTGGCTCGATGTAGTTGCATGACACTCTGCACCAATCATTACCCGCACCCGTATTCTCGTTGCAGCGATATTGAGTTGAGATCGAGAGAAGAAGAGGCCTCGGGTGTGGCTTTGATAATTAAGGGATGAGAGGGCCGGTGGAGAGTTGCTTCTGAGGACCGAGTCATTTAGGCTTAACTCGAGGGGATTTTAGTGTAGCTACAGCCACAAGATAGCAAAAGAAGCAGCGTAATTTATTTTGTTCGAGTTAGTTCTGAATGAGATATTCTCCCATAGCAATTGCAGTGGACAAATATGACCATTGTCACCGGTTTTGTCTGTTCGCTGTGCAGGTGGAGAGCCTGGCACTGTCTGCTCTCTGTGTGCATCCTCCAATGTGCGCATGCGGCCACTGCCACGAAGCGAGAGACGCAAGTCAATTGGGAAAAGAGTCAGCTCCGCTTTTTCTTCTCGTGCAGAATTTGGAGGTGGAAGCCACCAACAGGAAACCAGAGGTAAGCAAAGTTTGGAGAGCTTGGCGGCAGGTCGTTTATCTCTGCCATTGTTTACCCTCGATTGATCACTGACGTGATTATTGAGAGGGCCCTGTTGGATTGAACAGTTTACTTTGAACATATGGTTGGGACGGGTGGGTCTGGAGAACCGTCATTGCAAGGTGCAGTTCTTCTTCTTAACTCATAACCATTGGCTCACAGGCACTCACAGGAGGTGTCTGTGCTTTTCCTTTCCCTAGATCTGTAACTCTGAGCAAGTGCTCTCTGTTTTGTTGTTGGAAAGGTCTAGATTTCAGAGAGCACCTTAATTGACTGCTCCCTGAGGAAATTGTGGTTTGTTTAATCTACCATCTCTATGTCATTCTTTCTCTTGTTTGTTCCCCCAACAATGCTTGGCCTGCCTTTCTGCCGATTACAACTTTAATGAAGGAAATACGTTTACAGAGAAAGACTGGAATTGCAAAGCATGAAGCATGTCTCTGTTGTAAGTGGTTTTATCTTCGCCATTATCAACGTTGTTTACATCCACCCTGCCATTTTCATTCTTGATTCGTCATATATTTCTTCTTTCACTTCTACTCCTTTCTCCACTGCTTCTTGACTGATCTTGCTGTCGAGAATCACCTTGTCATCAAGCAGGCTGGATGCCATTGAGACTGTGGTAGTTTGAAGAAGGGGAGGACTTAGGGGAAGACAGGAGTTGATCAGAAAACGGGGAAGTGGAGGAGAGGGGAGAGGAGATTGTTATGGGAGAGTAGAGGAGTAAGCAGTGGAGAGAGGAGAGAACAGGAGGGAGAAATGATCTAGGCAGTCAGATTTGGCTTTATGCTGGCTGGTGGTTGCTTATTGTTGATTGTCCTATTGCTTTCTTGAATTATAGATCAAAGCAAATTGCCAAAACAATGGTTGCTATGCTCTCATACTGATATGGATTGTCAGCAAAAGGTATAAATTAAGCGGATGTTGTGCACACTGCAGTTGGAAGTATACAGAAGCTGCCAAGTAAGCATGTTCATGTTTTTCAGTAGTGGATGTTTCCAGGAACCGGATTGTGCAATGGAGAGGCTAATTGTGAGCCCTTATTGGGTGTGGGGGAAGCGCCTGGCCACTTCCTACCTTGCAGTTGTGAGTAGTTTTGAAATTCCGGACATTGTTTCTTCTTAGCATATATATCGTTGCCCGGAAAGTGCGCGCTTCAAGATGGTCCTGCAGAATTCAGACGATTCAGGCCCAAAACATCAGGAGACGACCAGAAATTTTGCACCGGGTTGTATTGCATTACGTGTACTTAATTGCATTTCATCCAACGATTCTGCCTTTTTTGGAGAGTGTTCCAGTTGTCTCGTCTCACGATCAAGCCTCTCCCTCTGCCACTTGCAGACGTGGTGGCGCTGGCGAGTGCACACTTACAAGCGGAAGGGGCTGGCAGCAGTGCAATTGAAGGATGCGCTGCAGCGAGCGATCGTGCGCTCCAAAGCTCAGGTAAATGTCTCTAAGCCGGCTTTCCCTGGTATTCTTTGTGGGTGGCGATCATAATTCAGGAATTCAGCACGTATGAAACACTCCATTCGTTTTCTTATTGTCCTCCTCCCTCAGTTTGCAGAAATATGCAGTGTCAACGATGCTCTGGACCGTTGAAAAACGAAGCTGGAGTAGGAGTAGTTAGGATGGTCGGATGTAGTTTGTAGTACTGTATAGACTCTCTGGACATAGCCATTTTGCAGCCTTCTAATCGTCGTTATGTGTTGAAGTTCTTACTTAACAAAGGATTTCTCATCCGTTTGTCTGTCTGCACATGGGAGGGCAATAGATGCTGCTGTTGTGGGAAAGCCTTGTCATACGTGGCGCGTCTCTTTCAGTTCTCAAGTGAAGATTGCTGCTTCTATAAGCTAGCCTATTGCTCCAATCATGTTTCTGCAAGTGCCTGGTTGCATACGTTTCTTCCAGGTTTTTAGTCTGTATGTCCTTATTCACATCTGTGAAGAGCATAGGTGCAGAATGTTTGAGAAAGTATCAGAATTGAGGGTGTCCCAGGTAACTGCAAGCATGCACCGGAAGGAGTCCACCGTCGAGCTTCAAATAGGCGTTCACTTTTTGCCCATCAACTGGTAAGCGCATTAACGCTTTGTTTCTGTCCATGGCCCAAATGCTCAATGGTATTTGTATTTCGACCAATGAATTTTTGACTCTGATCTTATTTCCACTCTTTTTCATTCATGGTTGCACTTTTTCATCAGCTGGTGGACTGATCTGAGGGTTTTGCCCCTCAAAAAGACCCACCTTTCTTAGGAAGGACTACTTCACTATGTGTAAAAGTTCAAGAGCCTGCCTCACTCGGTTGAGTATCCATGACGTGATTTTGCAGCAATCTGGAGGCTTTTGCCGATGTGATGCTGTTCGTCAGCAGGCTGAAGGCTTCTGTAAGTGGTGCGGTAGGAGGACAGCCTGCGGGAACAATGGCCACTCCAATTCCGCACGCCAAAGCGACCGAGATTCTGTCTACTCCTCTACCAACTCCCTCCGGATCTGAGATGCAGCGTGGCGAGTCATCTTCAAGCGGACATCCGCTTGAGTCGACTGCTGTAGCGGTTGACCAGTCCGTGAATTCCTCCGAAGTTGCGCCCTCTCCTCCTCCCAATCCTGCAGGGCTCAATTTGCAAGTCACATCAGCTGTCGCTCCGTCCCAAAAAAAAATCTTGCCTTCCATATTCAAGCATCTCTCGACTGTACTGCGAGGAAAGGTGTCATTAGCAAGTCTCTCTCCTGTTGTCATTCATCCATCTGCGCTCTCTAGAGAGTCAGATCGCGCGACCCATCACCCCCCGCATTCGTCAAGTACACAGAACCATTCCCATGAACCAATTTCAACTGGAAGGCCTGTTCATGACACATCCAATATTGAAATATTGGGAAGCCGTGCTCAGTGGCATCCTGCTGCCACGCCCCCTTCAACTTCAACTATACCTTCAATGACTTCTTTACCTGTAGCTGCCAAGAAGACAAACAGAGTGCTAAGAATCCGCATAGAGTTGAGCGGCCTCAGCATAACCCTATCTACTCTGCGCAAAGCATTCACACGCCTCGTTTTTGAGGACATCCTGGTATGCCAAACGCCACGCCTTCTTCCGTCGGATTCATGATGCACCTCTGCTTTTGTTCCATATTGTAGAGTTGCCTGTTTCTGTCTAGAGTCTGCTGATTTGCAATTTCTCTGGTTATGAATGTTTTTTTTCCATTTTTCTTTGCTTAACATGCTCTGTCCTATGCATCGCGTATGTATTTTTTAACAGCCTTGCTTCTTCCTCTATTTTGCTTATCCCCAGTGTGAGGTGAATAAGGATCCCGCTCTTCTCTGCATACTGGCGCGAGTTAACAGCCTCCAGATCATGGATCTGCAGGCCAATGACGAGTACGTGTGTTACGAAACTTGCTCCCTTTGCTTTTTCCGTTTCATATGTTCTGGCCTGTTAACCATATGCTTTTCTTTGCAGGCGTTATCGATATATTGCGAAGTCTTTTGGCAAGCAGCCAAGTGTTTTGTTGGAGGTCCGGCAAGGGATGCAGCAGCGCGCCGGTCTGGCCCTTCTTTCCCAGGTCAGCATTTTTTGCTTTTCTTTGAAGGCAAAATTCGTTTCCTTTTAAGCCGTTCGGTGTTCTACCCGCCTTTCCGAGCCGAAGCTCTCAAATACTTTTCTGAATCTGTCCGAATGTACACCGCAATGACAATGGATTGTTGAAGGGTTTGCTTCACCACCATCGATTTACTTCTATTCCACAATGTCTGACTTTGAATATATGTGCCAGGAGTTTGAATTCGCTATAATTGCCCCGTTTGCTCATTAGGTTCTTCTATCAAGGCTTAGAGGTGATGTATTTTCTCAGTTGCTGAATCCAGGCGGCTACTGGGAAAACTCATGTTATAAGTCCGCATGTGTTTTTCATATGTTCGGGTAGAATGACATAGTTTGGGAAAGGAGGATGGCATGTGCAGATGACGATGTGGGCGGAAGTTCGGGAGTTGCATGTCACAGTGCTGCTGCGGTGGATTAAGGACCTCATTTTCTGGATCAAGTCCTTGCTGGCATTACTGAAGGTCGTTTTTACATCCTAAGGCAGCTCAGTGTACAGCTCAGTGCTCAGTGCTCTCAGCTCAGCTCAGTTCAGTGTGCTTACAAGTGTTGAGATGAGAACTCCATCTCGTTCGGCAGAGAAAAGGGCATTGTTTTCACGTTTTTCTGCGTGAGGGTGCCGCACAGAGTAAGGATCGCTATCCCAAGTCCAAAAAAGTCCATCTGGAAGCGGAGGTGGTGATAAAGTTGAAGCCACTCATCTATATTACCGCAATCGACCTGCAAGTCAGCATGCCAAGGTGCAGACATTAGGCTTTCTGACCAAGTCTAGCAGCCATTCAAACTACCGCCTACTTGCTTTCTCAAATGCGCCGGCAAATTTCTGCAAGGAGATGACTCAGGATTGAGGGTATTTCATGATGTTGGTTCAGGCATTCATGGGCCCATGAGAGCTACACACTTCATGCTGCAAAGGCCGCAGTTATGATCGCAGCACCGCCTGTCGTGGAGGACGCTCTTGCTCTCATTCAAAGGTTGTTGAATCTTCTTACTTCAAACGAATGATATCTGAAAAGAGGCTCCCAAGGTCCAGTATGCATAATACTCAACATTGCGAGCCAGATAATAAAAGGACGTCACGTCTGTTGTCGATTTTTTCCTCCTGCTTATCTTCATCTGTCTTCTTGTTAAGTTTTACTTCTCGTGCTGCGCCTGCATGCATGGTCAGTGTTGGTCAAAGACTTTTCTTCTCATTTTGGAGCGATGCAGGCTAGCAGAAACTCCCACTGAGAGGGATGAGTTTGTCATGGATGACTCCTTCTGGGAGCCATTCCAACACCTACCTGGAGCACGGTTCACTCTAGCCATCCACATGTCGGAATTCCATGTCCTCTGGGCTACCACTGAGGTGGGTCATTGGCTGGGCAAGGGATGTTGTGAATCCAAGCTGGTGCTTGAGTAAACTGATGGAAGATCTCATGAAGCAGAGTTTTTTCTGGAGAGCAGGTATGAAGGAGTCAGAACGACAAGTAGTGATACTTGGCACTAAAAATTATAATCAAGGGCGTTTGCAAATGAGTGCAGCCTTTGGCAGAGGCACAGCGGCGTGTGGTGGAAGGCGGCTGCGCATCTGCCGCCATTCAGGTGCGGATCTTGATCAGGGCTTAATTAGCAGAGACCAGCGTTCCCGCAGGAAAAGTAGAAGCAGAGGGGGTCAGAGAATCAAAGATTAACAGTCCTTGTTCCAATGTCAAGGCCTATATCCAAGGTCTCTCTCTGATTCTTTCCCCCTCTTCCCCTCTCTCGCCCTCTCTCCTCTCTTTCTCTCTCCGTCTCTTTCTCTCTCTCTTTCGCTCTTGCTCTTTCGCTCTCTCCCTCCCTCTATTCCTCCTCTTTCTCTCTCCTAACTCTCTCTCTCTATCTCCCCCCCCCTCAAGACTTGACCCTCTGCGGTTTGGAAGGGCAGATTCATCCGTTCCAGCTGCATGTGGTTTGGCCCCACTTGCGTGCTGTTTATGGGGAAATCCAGCACTCACTCCTTATGGCCATTATCTTCGAGAACGTTGAAGAGCGCTGCATCTACATACGTAAGTTGCCCTTGCTTGATGCAAACGAAAAATATGAGCGAGTCAGTCTGCTTCTTTTTGGTAAATGCAACTTTCAAGCACGGCCTCTCACCTTTCAAGGTTTTCTTCGCTACAAAAGTGGATCGTCCATTTTCTTTTCGCTTGTCAGAAGGGAACGGCGAGTTTCTGATCCGACTTACAATAGGTAGAACAGCCCTACTACCTATTCGCTGCTTCTGAAATGTCATTCGTTTGCTATTGATTTGTCCCCTCCTTGGGCGCGCAGCTGGGGGGCAGGGGAATCCGAGGACAGGAGTGCCCATGGGGGGGCTCATGGGGCCGAGGGAGCCGGAAGTGGACCTCAGCAGCCTCACTCCATCTTGGGAGTTGGTGTTCCGTGTCGGCCTTGCGAAAGTTACTGTTGAAACTGCTCCGAAGTCATTCCCCATCAATGGGTAGGCGATGCACCTTGCTTATTTACGATTGCGATCTCACGATAGTGATCCGTTGGAGTATTGTCAACATCTTTTGTCAAAGAATCGGAAGTACTTCTGTCTCTTTTGTAGAATATTGGCTGTCAGTGGATAGGCCCGATTAACCAGTTCAAGTAGGCTTTGAAGATGTTTGTCATCACATGTGACTTGCTTGTTTGAGGTGCAGATTGCTTTCACTCCATTTCTTTTTAGTGGGAAGAAAATCTGCAGTGCAGAATGCTGACTTTGTCCCCTAGCGATTTAATGCTTCGCATTCCAGGAAAGGTTGACTGAGAGGACTGGTCCTGTAATGGGTAGACCCTGATTCGAATCTGCAGCTCTCAGCGGAGGTGTCGGACATGAGATTGCTATCATTGTGATTGCAGTTCTTAGCTGTAAAAGGCAGAGGACTCTGGCTTTGATGTTTTGCAGCCATGCGAAAACTTTGAGTGACGTTCAAGGAGACGAAATGTTGGTGGTGATCGCTTCGTACAAACCACCAGATGGACTTTCTGTACGTTTCTAGCCTTGCAACACCAGGTGCTTTTGACTGCACCAGCAGGGCAGCAAAGCATTTATAAAGCATCTTGCTTGGGCCATTTAAATGATCTGGGGAGTACATCTGCGATCTGGCTTGTGCAGATCATCCAGATTGTCGTTAAGGCTGTTGCGTTGCAAGTAATGGATAGTCGCTTCAAACACTTCACTTCTGCGAAGGTAATTTCAGAAAAGCTGCTGTACCTTGCTGCTAGACAAGAATGGCATTTCCATTTCGTCAAATTTGGAATTCATTCGCGTAACCGGAAATACAGCTGTGTAGTATCCCAGATGGGGGCTTACAAGGGACTGTTTTGTGTGGAAAGCAGTTGCCCGTGGTGCAGTGCCCACGAGCTGATGCCGAGAACTCTTCGATGACATCTAAAGAAAATGAGCATTTCGATTTCAATTATGTTCTGAAGAAAGATGGAACGCATGCGATGGAAATTACCTTGCGGAACTCGACTTCAATCTGGCCGTATTTCTTCGACCTCAGTTTTATTTGGGCCATACAGGTTGGAGTTCATGTGGCCCAGCTACTCTTTCCCTCTTGACATATAATGCTCTAATCTGGATTAGTGCGTCCACATTTTTAATTTGCAAATTGCTGAGCCATCAAACTCGTAAGTACTAATGCATGTTGTTATGATGACAGGAGACTTATGCCGGCTTCTTCATGGCTCCTACATGCAAATACGGACCTCGGAGCGAGCGTCCCGATTCTTGGTTTTTTGTCAATGTTGTCTTGCCGGTAAGTCCGTCGCACTTTCTTCAAAACCCAGGGCACGAATGCGTTTTCCATTGCATCAGCTTACATACTTGGAAACGCTTAATGCCCACACATAGTAACATCGACGTGTTAAAGTGATGGCAGGACATGGACTTGTTTCTTCCTGAGCCCCCTGCCACGAGTGATGCAACTTCATCGATCATTCCATCCTCTACAGAGACCTTCGAGTATGTGGAGGAGTTCCGGATCTGGAGTGATATGCTGGGAGCGTACTTCAGTTCTCTGTGTGATCAAGGTCTATCTATACACAGCAGAGTTTTACGCGTTGGATACTTCTGGGGGGGAGATGGAGAGGCCAGATTGAAGATTGACCTGCTTGGAGCAAATGCAAGCTTTATTGCATCCATGTCGGTGAGTACTAGTTCAACGGTACTAGCATACTATTGCCGTGGGTGATGCAAATTTTCCAACAATTACTGAGATTCTGATGTGCTCGAAATCGTGCCGATCTTGGATTTGCAGGATTTCCAGCAGGAAAACATAGTAGGGGAGCATACGCACCACACAGACATCCAATTCCACAATTCCAAAGTCAAGGCAAAACGTATTCTGAACGTGCAACTGCAGTGCCTGCAACAAGAGCCGGAAGCCAGAAATTGCTTGGCGTTGTACCTTGTCTTTTCAGTATGTCCCGATCCCCGAGATTATGCTGCATCCCGTTTCTTTCCAATGTGTCACTTGATTGTCCCGGGCTGTTTCACCTTAACATACGTAAGAACTGCTACTTGGGTTGAATTCTTTGTCATTACCAACCTATGCTGGGTGGTGGCGAGGAGCTCCACATTTGACTATTGACTTATAGATGATGGGGTGGGAGAGAACAGCATATTCCTGCACTGGCTACCTTTGTTGAAACGGTCACACAGAGACTCCGGGAAAGCCGTGGAGACCTTCTGAACCGCCAGCGCCGATTTGCAGGGACTTCGCTGCCTGTTGCTTTTGTTCCTTCCCTCATGTCTGTGCACGTCCACGTGGATGAACTGTCCGTCGCCCTTATCGATGATCGGTGAGGCCAGTCAATTTTCGCAGTTTTACAATCCTCGCACTCGAAAATGCACAAAGGCATCAGATGGAGGGTTTTCTAATCTGCCTATCTTCTTACCAAGCAGGTCCTCTTTTCTACAGCACTGTCCCAGTGCTCTCTCTCTCTCTCTCTCTCTCTCTCTCTCTCTCTCTCTCTCTGTCTCAACCCTAGTGACTTCGTTTGAAACCTGCCTGCTTGTGAAAATTTAGGATAGGTACACCGATCTCCGTCCTGGAGGCTAAAGTACGATCTTTGGCGGTGAACTGGACGCGTGAAAAGCAGTTCGAGCTGAGTGCAGGCACAATGGCCGGATCGCTGAAACTGCAGCTGGCTGTCTCCTACCTCAATAGCACAATCGAGGTTCCCCTTGGCCTTCCTGATTGAAATTTTGGACATATATTTAGCCATTTCGTCACTATTAGTGGCTTGAATAAACTTAAGAAACTGTTTAACGAAGTATGTTACTCCACTACGCTTAAAAATTGAAGCGCTTTGTACCGTAATGTACCCCAACCAATCATTGGTACCTGGAAAGATGTTGAAACCCAGCGTATGTGTGCAAGTATGCACGGGCTGTCATGTGCACAATTAAGAACAGGTGTTCGTGGAAAACGCTTCTGCATGCTTGCATCTGATTTTGGCACTCGATCCTGGGTGGGAGTCCCTGCATTGGCTTCCTGCAGCTGCTGGATGTTGTGATGGAGCCATGGCCAGTGGAGGCCGAGCTCTGGTCTCAGGGAGGCCCAATGCAACTGCGTCTCATTTCCAAGCAGCGGATGCGCATCATCTTTACACCCATGCAGCTGCGCTCCTTTGGGGACGCCCTCAGCTTTGCTCGTCTCATTGGGAAAAGTCTGCGCGTGTTCAGAGGCCCTCAGCCTACTGCTATCGTGGAGGTTTGCCCCGATCCTAGCCCTAGAAAGATCAAATTGCTTCGTTTCTAATTTTCTCTGCCATACCCACTCACTTTTAAAACCCTTGTCGCTCACAGGCATCCAGCAGACAGGGGTCAAACGTTGTGCAGGATCCAAGTCACCAGCTCGATGAAAGTGACAGCACATCCAAGGCATGCCATTCATCCTACTCTTCCTTAACTTCCCTCTAAGGCAGCCCTCTCAAGAGCCACAGTTTGTCAGAAGAGCCGGTTGAGATTGGCCTCTTATAAAGAATGGGCCTTGAAGTGGGCTCGTTATAACGAATCTGAAAGCAGCTGTTAGCATGGACTTTCCACTGACGGATACCTGAAGATGTTTGGCTGGACAGAGAAAGTCACAAATTTCTCCTGCGCTGCCGGTCGCTGCTAGGGTAAGAAAAAAGAAACCTAGCACCTTGCAACAGAGGGTGGGTAAGGATTATCAGCAAACCAGCTAGGCTGCAAGGCAATGCGGAGAGGGGAACTCTTGAGTGAGAGCGATGGGCTGTGACGAGACCGTTTATTGGCGTGTGATTGCAGAATGCTGTGCAATCGTCTCTGCACAGGATGGCTCAAGAGTTGCGGAGCATGGCCCGCTACCGTATCGTTAACTTGACAGGCCTTGAACTCTACTATTGGACAGGTGAGCCAAGGGTCCTGATGCTTTTCAGCTCCACAACTTTTCGATGTCTAGAAGCCTGAGCTGCTTGTTCTGATCGAGGAGGTGGGGTTGTAGATGACGGAGAGGGAGACAAGGAAGCGCACCTTGTGGAGGCGGGGCAGGAGGAGGCGGTTGCTATCCAGCCCATGGAGAAGCTTGTAACTCTACCGGACTCGAGACGCATTATGGCGCGCGCGCTGAACTTGCAGCTGAGAGGTGGTTGGCTCCCAGTTTTGGACATCATTGTAGACAAGGTGAATGCACATGGAAGTACAGATTAAAGCCTTTGCTGGAAAAATCTCATCCAACGATATCAAATACCTTCATTGTGTGAAATCGCTGTCGGACCAGTTGCGTTGAATAACAAAGTTGGCTGCGTTAGACCATATGCTCAGGGAGTCGGACACATGAAAGAAGTCGCGCAATTTTCCTGATTCGTCGAACTAGTGAGGTTCTTATCTGTCTTGAACGGTAACACATGCAACACATGGCAACACATGCTGTCAGTGACGTAGACGTGAATACTTTTTACTGGGGTGGTGAGGAAGGAGCTTCAGAAGGGCGACTATCTCCACTGCCAGTGTTGTGCGGAGAGTTTGGCAGTATGGCAATGATATGCTGTATTCTCCACTGTAGCCTATAGGAAAACCTGCTTGTCATACTTTGTACTGTGTCCACTGGTTATTTAAGGACGCAAGAAAGGCGGTCTCTAGGTTTAAAGTGACGGCTTTGGTGGGCTGGTTATTCCACAGGTTGGGAAGTACATCGTAAACCTACATTCTGTCTTCGATGGAGTCGATGTTCCACTGGTGGTGGACGTTACGCTGCATAACCGGACGAAAATCGTGACAGTGCACTCCACAATTCGCGTTGACAACAATACCACTCTGCCGTTGCATTTATACCTCCATCTCCCTACCATGCGTTCGACATCAGTCTCGGGCTACTCCGGAGCACCACTAGGTGAGTGACCGCGTGATTTCATGCCTTGCAAAACGCAGCGCAGAAGTTGTGAGGGATAGGGAAACATTTAACTGCTCTTTCATGTCTATCTGTGCAGGTATTCTTTCTCCTAATGCCAAACTCTTCGTACCAGTTGCATCAGTCCTTGGAAGGCAGCTGTTTATTCAGGCAGAGGTACACCTCATCAACCCCCCCACTGTGTGAGATGTTGCGCTTAGCGGACTGTTCGCATCTGCAATGCAATTCGATGTGTGATGGCGAGGCTTGTCTGATGGCTTTAGACAAGGCACGTGCAGGGATTTGGTGTGGCGGAGAAGGATGTGATTGGACTGGATACGTCACAGCTGGCAGAGCAGCACGGCCTGCTGACGTGTCCTCCGTTGGAGCCTGGAAGTCCCCCCTTCTGCTGCTGCCTGCAAGTGGTTTCCCCTGAGGCTTCACGTTTTGCCAGTACCAATGCTGGGGAGGTGCGTTCGGGCTCGTATGTCTTAAATATTTTGCTTTTTGTAATCATTCTGTTGATGGTTTCTCGGAGCAACAGAGGTGCTTGAAAGATGTGGGCTTAATGTGGATGTTCTATTCTCATCATCCTCGGAAGTATAAAGCTGGAGGCTGGTGTACAGGAATTTGTGCTCTCCTTCTTGCCGCCTTTGGTACTTGAAAATGGCCTGCCCTTCGACATTGAGGCTACTGTCGTGGCTGCGGAGAATGGGACTTGCTGCAGATGCAGCATCCCGACAGGTAAAGGAGGCAACTTCAGGATGGAAGAGTGCTTGAATTGCAGCCGTGCCGCTCTTGCCACAATCCAAACCTACCCTTCACATCAGTGCTTTTAAAGCAGCCCTGAAGCAATTGGTTTTAGTTCTAAGTGAACCTTTAGACAACAATTTAGTCTGGTGGTTGGAACTCTCTTGTTTGTCATTTTTTTTTTAGTCCTTGCTTTTACTCAGCTTTCACTGTGCGGCTTGATGTGACCGCAATGCTCCCAATGGCACTGCTAGTTACTGAAGTTTTACTTAGCATTTCTCGGCCGTTTCCCTCTCACGCATCCCTTATGTCCGCTCTTGGCTTGACCGCAGGGAAGCACGTAGAACTTCATAGCTTTACTTTGAGCGAGCAGATTGAGCTGGCCCTCTCTGTAAGTCACAATTCGTTTGGGCAGCTCATTTGTCTACTCTTTTTGCAACTGGCTCTTTTGAAGAAGAAGCTGACAGGCTACAGCCAACAGCTATTGCTAAGTTGCGCATTCTTTGATGCTCAACTTTTTGTCCTTGGAGTGTCCAGGTGCCTTCTTTGCGGGCTTCAAGTGGAGCAGCGCAGCATACTCCCATCCACCTGCCGCTCAAGTGAGCCTCATCTCCTCTTTCCCAATGTTTGTAGCCGGTTCTTGGAGTGCAGTGCTCATGAAAAACGTTGCGCATGTCTGCAGCTATATGCTCGAAAGCAACGCAATTTTGGCAGGCCTGCCTGGAACGCAGCTTCCAAAGGAACTAACCTTACAGACAGCCAACAACAGCAGGAAACTGCACGTGAAACTGGACAACAGGTGCAGTTCCTCAAACCTACATTACCGTGAATGCACATTGGACGTAAAGTTAAATGCACAATGAATTCAATGTTTCAGCACGCGGCTGAGGGAACAGGAGGGCTTTGCGTAGTGAGAGGATGAGAAAAGCGTTCCTTTTGTTGCAGGGCCACACGTAAGCCTCTGCTTCGCCGTGTAGCGGTGTTTTCGCCCTTCTGGATTGTCAATGAAGCTGGCATTGATTTGCAATTGATGAGCAGTGATAACGAGCCTGTCCAATGTCCTTCTAATGAGGTAAATGACTCTGTGATATCACTGCACCCAAACAGAGCTAATCTATTGCAAAATTCAGACACTACGTATTTTTTCACTGTTGCGCATGCTGGATGCCCCGCAAGCGTACTATTGCTCTGTGCTTGCATGAACTCAGAATTTTGGCTTACCCTGCAAGGCTTCTCCTGCAAATGACATGCTTGTCCCTTCACTCTGTCCTCTCGTTATATCAGAGTTGTAATGCCACAAGGAAAGCACACAAACTAATCCTGTCTACTCGTGAGTGGAACTAAGGAAAGCGGAATGTGGGGGTTGTTGCAGGCTGGTCCATTGGTTCCAGTTCTGTTGACTGTTACTGGATCGCACACAGCGCTTTCCGTGCAGCAGGGAGAGTGGTCTCGGCGCATCCCCATCGCCTCTGTGGGAATCAAAGGAGCTGTCTCATGCGCGGCTCAGCTCGCAGGCAGCAACAAGGGAGAGGTCCTTGTGCTCTCCCTCCCCTACCTTTCCTAGCATGGCTGCTATGGTTGCTTTGTGTTCAACCTGGGAAGCGTTACCATTCGTGCACTGTTTGGCATGCAGGTGCTATTGAAATGGCTGTATGAATTCGGGGTAGAGGTGACTCTAGGGCCGTCCAACTTCCCGCGCACCAAAGTGCTGAGAATCACACCGCGCTTTGTCCTCGTGAACGCGACCGGACAGGATCTGGAGATCGTGCAAAAGGATACTGCGGAAAGCAAAGTGCGGACTCACACTGCAGCCCTTCTTTCTCTCTGACAGTCATGTGCTCCATTCATGAACTTCAAAAGTGAGGATTGCGGTTGGTCTTGTTGGAGGGCTACAGATCTTGAAGAGTGAATCGCGGCTCGCACATCACTGGGTCAGCAGCGAGAAAGAACACCGGATTGCGGTCCGACTGGTGAAGGATGGCCCTTGGGATTGGTCGGGGAGCTTCGACTTGGACAAAGCCGGGGAATTTGCCGTGCGTGTGAGACATGCTGATACAGGTAAGCTACTACCACTATTTTGCATGGAAATGATTTCATGAAAGAGTCGTAGACTTTTCCTCTGTGCACCGTTGGAGTGCATAAGGTGAATTGGAAGTTTCGATAGGCATCTAATGTGAGAAATTGGCGGTAAATAGGCGCTTGCTAACTCCAGCTTCTTCTGTTCGCGTAGTGTCTTTCTCGAGATTTTTTTCAATAAAATCTGAGACTCTTTCTATCCAGCCATCCGGTTGGCTGCCTACTGCTCTCAGTTCCCCTAATAATTGTCATGCGAAGTTTCTGTTAATCTATCGTATCACCAGTTTGATGAGATAATTGTGACAAGGAACCTTTCAAGCTCATCGCAGCTGAAATTAGTCCGAACTAATTCAGGTCATTATTATCCGCTATCATCGAATCTGCTTAGCCGCAAGGAACCACATTCTCTTTTACAATTTCTTGCAGGGCTGTATACCATCATCTCCATTGATATTTCTCCTAATGGGGCCTCCGCTCTGATCACTTTTGATATTTGCGAAGGCGTGAAGAAGTACGCCCCCTATCGGTATGTTCTTTGGTTTCGTTTGACTTCGTATCTTAAATTTTGGAGATAGCACAGAGACTTCCGGGACAAGTTTTCACTCCTCTGATGCGGAGTTTTTTGCAGGCTGGAGAACCAGTGCAGCAGCGTGACTCTCACTGTGGGGCAGAAGCACGCGGGAAGGCAGCAAGTCCTGGCCCCAAAATCTTCTATGTCATACGCCTGGGATGAGGTAGGCTGTTTGGGAACGATGTATGGGGGCTCAAAAGGAAGCTGAACTGAACTGAGGACGATGGCATCTTTTTTTTTGGTCAATCAGAATGAAATCGATCAAGCAAGCATGCTTTACATTAGTTCCCTTTGTTGCCTACAAAATGACCTCGCAGTTCCGCTATTCACGAAGTCCTATCTCCACGGTGGTTTTTTCCTTTTTTGGCAGCCGAAATCTCCACAACTGCTGGTGGTAGAGTTGAAGGATTACGAAATTGTCCGCGAGTATACCCTCGACGATATCAAGTCTCGTCCCGCCATTCCTCTGCAGGGGCATGGAGGGTATCTCTTCTCAGACTCCCTGCACTAACAGCTCAAAACTGCTCCTACTTTTCACCGTTTCTTCATAGCACGCGTGGGCTCGTAATGCTGGGAACTGACTGATAATTCAGTCATTAAATTTGTGGAGTGTTGGAACAGGTTTCTTAATGGATTAACATTGCCCGTGTATGGAGGTGATGTGGAGCACGTTTATGTCAGTCTCTATGCGGATGGTGCAACTCGAGTTCTGTTGTTTTCTGACAGTGAGAAAGCAGTTTCAAGGTGGGGAAATTGTCATTATCTCCTTGGAGGAGACTATGTTGACCAAATGTTTCCTCTTCCCATTCCTGTAGCCGCTAAGCTTTTGCAAGAGTACCTCTGTCCCTCCACTTGTTACATAATACTGAAAATATGTTGCGGTACAGAGGTGAAGAGGAGGAACGAGAAAGTGTTCTGTCGAAGCTGCATGCGACTGTGAAGCACATCACAGCAGTGAAGGAGCTTCTAGAGCAATGGGGAGTACAGGTACGCAATGACCTTTCGGTCACCTTTTCAGCCCTTCACCACAGCTGTAATTTACTGAACAAACAGTCGAGAATATCAGTGTGTAGCAGCTGGAGAGGCACCTGATGCAGCAGAATGGCAAGGTATGCTCTTGCTTCTCGGCATGGTTCAGCTTGCATACGTCTCATCTAGCGCAGAGTTTGCTAAAACAGGTGCTGGCTCCATGCAGGCTGATGAGCTGGAACAAGCAATATACTCGAAACGTTTAGATTCCACTGACGACGTACATGGAGATGATGAAAGGGCGGTGGACAACGCCGATCTGGAAAGCATAAGCATGAAGGAACATGAGCAGAAGTCGCCTGCAGGGGAGGGTGAAGGCGGTTCTGCAGCTCACGGCTTGCCAGCCCTAGCGGAGGAGGATGCAGTCCTTGAGATAAGCGGTGAAGCGATGCAGCCCGAACGTGAGGGAAAAGGTATTGCATCCGAATCAGAAAATTTTGGATTGGATATGCTTTCCTTCGCAGACGGCTCTGGAAAGGGACCAAGAACAGCTGAGGCAATGACGGATAGAGTTGTGTTCAGCAATGGGCAGTGGCCCGAAGAGGGGAACCCAAACGTCAATGCAGCCTCTCAGGCAACTGTCGTAGGCTTGCATGCCGGACACGGGTTCTTCAGTGATGTTTCTGCCAAAGGGGCCAGCTCGTCTCTGGCCATAGTAAGGCAGGCAGCTGCATTGCCAAAGAGATTGTACAGAGGCCTTGACAACTGGCGGCAACATGAGATAGCGAGGGAGGAACGCCGGCAGAAAGTGGCGGATGAAGAAGCCGAGGCAGTGGCGTCCTCAGCCGCCAATGACATGGCAGTCAGCCTGAATGTTATCCATGGTCGACGAGTCAGTCCTGAAGGGTTGGAGATTGCTGGTGGAGACCTCTTTGTGCGCATTGTGGCTGCTCGAGATTTAGCCTCCAGGAGCGAGGCTTGCAATCCGTACGCATTGGTGAAGGTGGAGAATCTTCTTCCCTTCCTTGAGAGTTTGTGCAAATGTGAGCTGAGAGGCTTAATGAGAGCTTGCGGATTTATGAAACGAGATTAAACGAATTGCTTATGTGGTCTTTGTAGTGTCTTTCTGTTCTCCACTTCATCGAATGCACTTTAAAATGCCTTCCCTTACGTTCGGCAGTTTGCATACTTTATGCTTTTTTGTGTCACTGACGGTGCTTTTAGCATTCGTCAAGGAGTCGCGGAGTCCAACAAGTGAAGGCACTCTGAGATGAGATAGACAGGGTAGAGCACAAACGTCTGCGTCTCTCTCCCCCCCACCAGTACTCCTCCCATTTTCCGTCTCCTTGTGTTCCATTAAACAAGGGACGAAGGCCATTACTAGTCAGTTACTGATACATGTGTCACTCGATCTGAAAACCTGGAGCAACAGGTGGAGGAACGCAGCAAACGCACAAAGGTTCAACGACGAACAGTGCGGCCGCAGTGGAACGAGGAACTGCTCTTCAAGGCGGCGTCAGTCACTGCAGACATGTCAGTTGCATTGTACAGCCACAACCCACTGGGAGCGGATACGTTCCTTGGAGAGGTGATGAAGCACTTTACCTCCTATCGATTAATTATTTAAGTGGTCTCTTCCTTGTTTCCCTCGTCTTCTCTCTTTGTCATTCAGGACTCCTCCGTTCATGATCCGTTCGGTCATATTAACGTGAGCTCAGGGCACATAGCAGGTCTATCTGCTAGAAGTGATTATCGTGCAGTCCATGTGTTTCTCTCGACAGTCGGGATCAAGTATAGATTTCAATACTATTACTGGCCTTTAGAGTCACAACCTTTGTAGGGCAACCTATTGATGCAGCTCCAGTAAGGACAGTTCTCTTTCGAAGCATTTTCATTCAATCGCTTACAACATTTGGGGGCTTTTGCAGCTTCCTCCAATTTCAACGCTTCCCCTCTTACTGTTTGCCTGTCACTGCCAAAAAAATTAATGGGACTTCAGGGAGGGCTGCAGGTAGTCTTGCCTCTGCCTGAAAGTGCGACTGAACTTAACCGCAGCCTCCAATGGCACACGCTGAGGCGACGAAACTTCAAAGACCGTGTCAGTGGAAGCGTAGCTCTGGCCACTGTGTGGCAAGCCACGGAGCTCGAGCTTCTGTCTTTTCAGGTGCTGCCTTTCCTGCCATTACTGCTTTTGTTGTGCAGAACACTACTGCATGTCAGAGATAATTTCCAAGTAATGCATGTTCTGACGACGACCTGCCCTGAAAGGTGACTCTGAACATTATGTGACTATGTATGTATGCGCTTGTTATTTGTCACAGCTTCAGGAAAGAGAGGCAGTGCTCGCGCGCCTCGAAGAGCTGTTGGCGTTGCGGAGAGAGACTTTGCAGGAGGAGGGTTTGGTTGCCCCGCCACTGCAGACCCCGCTGATGTCAGCAAGCGATGAGGCCCCCCTCGCCGATTCAGCGTTGGATCTTGCAAAGCAGTCGCTTCGCTGGTCACTGAGGGGGACACTTCAGGTCCCACTTGCTCCTTCACCGTGCTGAAGCAAACGTCGATTTTTTCGCAGCTTGTTTGTTGCTTGCTTGTTGTTTTTTTGCGGTTCATTTGAATGATGGGGACTCTTCGTAGATTTCGAGCTTACAGCATCATCTGTTTGACGGCGTTTCTGCTCTGGGGAGCATGCTGCAACTCCTGTAGATTTTTTAGTTCATAGCATCTCTCGCAGTTTGAATTTAAACGACAAAAGCTGCTCAGATGTGCACAATCTGAATTTTCTGCTGCGCAAGAGACCTCCAGCATGTAACAAATGGAAGGGACGTGGATGACAGGTGTCAGTGATTTCGGCTGTCCACCTAAGAATGCCTCAAGAGTGGCTGCGTTCAGTGTACACCTGCGATGCATATGTTCTCTTGCGCTGTAAAAACGCGGCTCCTCAGTGCACCGCAGTTATCCCACGGACCTCCTTCCCTGAATGGCATCAAGCTTTCAGCTTTGCAGATGTGCCGCTGAGCTCAGTACTGCATGTTGAGGTAAGTTGATGGAAGAAACAAGTAATGGCTCATTTGATCGCAGCTTCTCGTTCCTCTTATCTCTCCGTCGCCCATTGAATGATTCGGCTATTTTCTCGTCGCAGGTGTACCACAAATGGCCACTTGCCCAGGATGTCCTACTGGGGAGGTCGGAAGTAGCTGTGGCTCTCTTGGAGGTGCGCTTCCCCCGAAAATTACAATTGCACTGCGCCTGAACTGCATATAGGATTATCCTTTTTCCCGCCTACCTCCTTCTGGGTTCTACATGGATTTTGGCAAACTAAGGATGCTTTTGATGCTGAAAATTGAACAGTATATTCTATTTTTCAACTGATGGTGGCCTTGTTTTGTGAGGTGTTCTGCCAGGATAAGTTGCCCCAATACATGTGGCTCAAATTGCGCACTGCTGATCAGCCGGTGCGTTGTCGACAGTTCAAATGCCCTAGAAATGTGAAAAGCCAATAATTCGTTGTGGTAAATCGACTTTTGTGCGCTGTGCCTCCCTGGCATTTGTGGCGATTCATAGTCAAGAGCTACTATTCCAAAGCTTCTTCCCATGTAGCGGCCATGTCCTGAAACTCATCGCACCTTGAAGGGTGCAGGAAGGGGGCCTTGCCCGCATTCGTGTGCGTCTGCAATGGAGCACTGGAAAGGGGATGGCACCGGAGACGGGCTCAGCTGTAGAGGTGCACAAACCTATAAGACCTACACCAAAACAGAACCTGGAAGGAATTTAGAAAAAAACAAAGAGAACCCAGGTCCATATTGGGTGATGTTTGTTATTTGAGGGGCTGCTTTGGGTGGCGTTATGCAGGTTGCCTTCGAAAGCGTCAGCATCGCAGTTGTGGACCATGTCCCACGAGAAGTTCTACACATCCTCTTGCGCGGGTTGCGAGCAGAATATACTGATTTGGTAAGCTTCGTCCATCATCACAACAACCTGAAATGCTGTTTCCCTGCTGCAAACTTCATTGGCTGAAGAATTTCCTCTTTTTTATTCTGTAGGCGCGAGAACAGGCAACACGTATCCGGTTAGGAAGCGTTCAGGTCGATAACCAACTGCTCACATCGCGAGAACCGGTGGTGCTGCAGGCCACTCAGGTGCGCTTGAATGGCTCTGTTAATGTGTTTACTTCAATAGATGGACAGGAATCAACCCTTATAATTCTGAAAGGTGAAACCTTTAGAAGTGCAAGTGGGCTAACCTTGGAGTGCTGTGTGGCAGCGGGAAGGCCGGCGCCTGCACAGTGAGGAAGGGGCCAAGCCGCTGCTGCTGCTCGAATGGACGCGCTTGAAGTCGAGTCCGAGCATTGGGCACTTCCGCAACCTTCTGTTCATGCTTCGGGAGGTGGACCTGCATGTGGAGGAAGACCTGGCTGATGCAATTATCACCTACGTCATGGAGCTGCCGACACAAGACCTCTGGCAGGAGCAATGTAGACCAAAGCAAGACAAAAATTCGGTGGGTGGGAAATACTTACCGTCGTAAAGTTTTGATCTCAAGTGATTATGTAGAGGGAATTGATATGCATACGCTTGGCCGTCAAAATGCAGGCGGAGAATGCGGATGACAGGAGTGTGGGAGTGCTGATTCAACCACAAGGCTGGGTTCCCGGTAGGCAGGTGCGTCGATTGTGGTTGGCAGTTTCCTACATTTGGAGGGTATGTCCATGCAATTGTAAAAAAATAGGTATGCTTAGAACATCCTCCGAGTATTATAGGCACTCAGGATTGAGATAGTTGGCGAAGTTTCAAACTCATCTGCCGTGGTGACAATTGCAAACTTACTGAAGTCAGTACGCGATTCTAGCTTTCACAGCAACAAGCAGATATTTTCCTAGTTCTGCAAATTTCCAAGATTGTGAATTCCTGTTTGTAATACCTGACTGTCTTCCTACGCTTTTGCTCTAGGCGTTGAAGGTATGAAATATTTGTGCAAGTTGATGCATCGTTTATTATGCCTAGAAGACAGTGTGTTATTGTAGCTCAACCATAACTTAGCATTATGTTACAATTGTTCACTTCCTTTAGTCGATCTCAATCAAATTGTGCAATAATGGAAGTCAAAGTAACTGCGGGATAGGAAGATCTTGAGCTTCTGGGATGCGCGTGGCTTGAGGATGGCGACTAGGAAATCATATCGAAGCCTTTGGACTAATGCTGAATCTCGTGACATGATACTGGAGTTCTGATAGATAGTGCTATAGATTGCTATTCTCAGTAAAATTGAGTAAACTGCTTGATCAGAAAATTGTCGACCCATGGAAGTTGACCCATTCCGCAGGGTATCCAATGGTACTTTGAGCGCTTTCGCATTCAGCCCATACGCGTGAATGTGACCCTGCTGGTGAATGCCGTCGGTCCGGAGGCCGATGTGCTGAATGGAAATGTTTGGCAGCTGCGCAAGATCGTTGCTCGCACTGGCCTTCCTCTTATCGCTCTTCAGGATGTGCCTCTGCGGCTGAACAGGTAGCCCTTCTGCGCTGCTTCTCTCCTCCCCCTTGCCCGAGTGTACGGGCTGATATGGTCTGCATGTTCGTTTAGGCTCTCTTGTCCTACACAGTGATTGTTGCTTCAATGTTTGCTTTACGAGTATGCTTCTTCCTGGTTCATGGGTGCAGCCTGGTTTTGGACAATGCCTTTCAGAACCGAACCACACTCCTCAATTACGTGATCAGACACTACCTCCTGCAGCTCATCCAGGAGATTCATAAGATACTTGGATCTGTCGAATTTTTGGGTGCACCTGTAAGGCCATCCAACGCTTGCAAGGCGATTGAATCGATCGGGAGGGAACGGTGGACTGTAGGCAGCAGTCAAAAACAGTAGTAACTGTGTAATACTTGGATGATTTGTCTCAGCTAAATCGATGTTCAATGTGTCTGGGAATCTGGGCCATCAGGATTCCATTGTCGTGACGATAGAAGTATGTGCTGCTCTTGGCGGGCATAGAAATCCATACATGGAAGTCAATGCGGTTGGAGCTAAGTACATTTCTTGTTAACGGGTTGCCTTGGTGCAGCTGAGTTTGATTCACAGCCTCGCCACAGGGGTGCTCGACTTCTTTGTGGAGCCAGCAAGCGCAACCACGTGAGATGTTTTTTTGTATTCTGCAGCGTGATTCTCTTTCCGCCAGATAGTGGCTATCGTAACGAACTCTACTCTATTGCTTTGAATTACTTTTATCAAAGTGGGTGGACACTTGGGTGTGAGATGCAGGCCAGAGGAGTTCCTGCGCGGCTCCGCAGCAGGCACCATCAGCTTAATAAAAAATTCCGCATATGGCGCTCTGGAGACAGTCAGCCGCATTACTGGGAGCATCGCCAAATCTGTCGCAGTGCTCTCACTCGACGAGAGCTACGTGCAACGGTGCTTTGTTTCCCATCTCCACACAAAGTCAATGCTCCTCAGTGCTGCCGTTCCTTTCCTTCTTGCATCCACAAGCATGAGGAAGGAAGAAATTGCAGATGCAGGTGAAGGGCCTTACATTGGTCTGAGCGAAGCTGGGTTGGGAGGAGGACAGGTTCAGCCAACGGCGTGGGAACGCCCAGGAACAGCTCATACAAGGAGTTCAGGTGCTTCCAAATTCCTGATAGTCGTAACCTTTTTGAAAGCCTGCAAAGTTGCTGAAATCAACCTGCAAGGCCTGCAGGACTTGGGCATTGGATTCTGCGAGGCATTGGTGGGTCTTGTTACCAACCCGCTCGCCGGCTCCGAGCAAGCAGGCGCGGTTGGATTCGCAACGGGGCTTGGAAGGGGGGTTGTGGGTGCGACCCTTCTCTCTGAACTTAGCATCGCTCATGATGAATTTTGAAAGGGGACAGTGCTACTTTTTTAAACAACACTCATGTAGGATTCAATGCTTTTGCCGCAGGACTGGTGACAAAGCCTGTCGCCGGGGCTATGGAGTTCACGTCAAAAACCACAGGTGGTATAGGAAAAGGTATTCGCTCCATCGGGAATGACGTGGTGGGATTAGCGCCTACTCGCGTTCAAGAACCCCAAAATTTCAGCCGACAGGATGTTACGGAGGTGCGTGCGTAGATGTCCGTTTAGGGATTCCAAGGCTTTAAGGGCAGGAAAAAGTAAAAGACTTCCGCAAAGCCTATGGATGACATGGTGGTCCATGCAGGTAGGTGGTAGAGGGAAATGGGCCATATCACACCATGTTAGAATGCCCCTCGTTTGAATCAGTGACTTTATGACGCTTAGAGCTGATCACACCCTCCATGGTTGCATGCACAGTTGGACGAAAACCGGAAAAGGGAATTACAGGATGTGTTGGCGCTGCTCGATCATGGTCGTTTCAGCAGTGAGGCGATCGTTGACTTTCTGGAGATGAGGACGGGCCGCGCCATGATCTTCACTTCAAAGCGCATCCTCTACTACAACTCAGTGAAAAGCCTCCTGCGCTGGCAGCTTCCCTTCTCTGGTGCATGGCTCTCCCTGCCACCCTGCCTTTTCCCTGGCATCATGCAAAAAGCCGCAGTGCTGCTTTGCCGCAAGCAAGTGTGTCAGTGCCTGACGGGAGTTATTGGGTGCAGAAATAAGCTCCATCAGCGGAATGGAAGGCCATCTAGAGGTGATTGTCATGGCAGCCCTGCCAGTGAAGGTGGGCCGCGTTCAGCTGCGACTCAACGTGCCTCGTCGCCTCGTTGTGAAGTGCAGCACCCGGAGCCTCCACCAGGCTCTGCTTCTCAAACTCAGCTCCCACGCGCCGAGCACCTCTGCTCTCACTACGGTCCCTGAAACTCCCGAAGAGGTCAGGTCGCTGCAGCTGGGAAGTGGCCGAGCATCCATTGACTCCTTGAGCCTGGCAAATGATGAGGAGCCATCGATGAGTTTCTCAGTAGGTGGCTCGTCCAGGGATGCTCTATCTCCCATGCAGGAGCTTAACGCCGCTGGCACGCTTGCCCCTGTGGCTGACGACGAAGGCAACCGTAATCCTGGTGGTGCTCCAGAAGGAGAACGAGCAGAGGCTCAGCTTGCACCTTCCTGGATGGACGATTTGACAGCGGTCCAGACTTTGTGCGCACTCTCTGGCGGGGATGCGGCGTCCTCCCTGGCAGCAGCGCACATCATAGCGTGCAGCATCCTCCAGGAGGTGCAGTCTCTCAGAGGGGATTCAAGGAGCGAGCTCCTCAAAGATGCCAAGGTGCTGCTGACCGCCATGGCCAATTTGTCGCAGGCAGTGGGACAAGACGATCGTGCCGCTTTGCATGCCATGGAGGTGCTCTGCAAGAGAGCCATGGCTGTCATTAGGCTTATGTCCACATAGCTGATTACGTGTCTCTGTGTCACATGAACATAGCCCCATGCATGAACGCGACAATCGTGTCGTTGCTTCTAGAACAGGTTTTAAGGTCATCTGCCTCTTCAGGGAAACATAGAGAGCCATTGCAGAGAGTTGGCCCGCCCGGTGATGCACACAGTGCTTGCAATGGAAGGTGTAAAGCACACGGCCTTCGCCCGATGCATCATCTGCAGTGCTTCCTTCTGTGTGCCCTCCTCTCTCTCTTTCTCCCTCTCGGCACGCCACACCCCTTCGAATTTTCGCGTAGCGTCACTTCCCGCGTGGCGGTTCGCGCATCGCCGCGACGTTCCGTCCGTTGCGTCCCGTACCGTCCCGTTCCCGTTCCCGTTCCCGTTTCCGTTCCCGTTCCCGTTTCCGTTCCCGTTCCCGATCCCGTTCCCGTTCCCGTCCCCGATCCCGATCCCGTTCCCGATCCCGTTCCCGTTCCCGATCCCGTTCCCGTTCCCGTTCCCGTTCCCGTTCCCGTTCCCGTTCCCGTTCCCGTTCCCGTTCCGTTCCGTTCCGTTCCGTTCCGTTTCCGTTCCGTTCCGTTCCCGTTCCCGTTCCCGTTCCCGTTCCCGTTCCCGTTCCCGTTCCCGTTCCCGTTCCCGTTCCCGTTCCCGTTCCCGTTCCCGTTCCCGTTCCCGTTCCCGTTCCCGTTCCCGTTCCCGTTCCCGTTCCCGTTCCCGTTCCCGTTCCCGTCCCCGTTCCCGTCCCCTTCCCGTTCCCGTTGTTGCTCTCTTCGCCGTTTCGTCGCCGTTCCCGTGAGCGTCGGCGCAAAAGTCGACGCCGTTGCGCCCTCCCTCCCTCCCTCCCTCCCTCCCTCGGGGCGGCGCAACGCGAACCACAACGCTGGCGGTGGATCGCGCCCGCCCGCTCTCGCCCGCCCGCCCGCCCCGGCGAGCCGAGTCGGCGCCTCGGGCGGGGAGCGACAGTGCGAGAGGCGGGGAAACGCGCAGCCCTGAAAGAGGGACAGCCCGGGAGGGAGGGAGGGAGGGAGGGAGGAAGGCTCATGGCGTTTAGGGTTCCTCTCCTCCTAGTGCTGGGAGCGCTGCTGCTCCCAGCGTCCCTGGAGGTCGGAGAAGCGGCCTTCATAAAAGCCCGGCTTCGCCATGGCTTCTTCAACGCATCAATACGAGAGCAGCAGAGTCCTTCGCTGCGGCGAAACCTGCTGGGTGAGGCACGGATGTGGCTCTACGGCCATGTGCTGACAAGAGGGTAAGATTTATTGCGCTTAGGTTGTGCTGGATCTGTTTGAATTCAGGTTTCCATGCGGGCAGTGGTGACGGAGATGTGAATTTACCTGGCCTTTGATCTGCTCTATACGTTTTAGCACCTGTTCCTGTGATCTATAGGCCCTCTTTTCGAGAATTCTCTGAACTCTTGTCAGACGCAGGAGCTGTTCAGCGCTTAATGCTGCTTGTCGTCTAGTCCTTGGGTGGGGGTCAAAGGCGAAGGCAAGTTTAAATTCTATTTTAATTCGGATTCGATGTGGCCTGAGCAAGCGTCTGTGATCCTTGCCGAGCGATCCGCTAGGGCAGCAGAAGCGAAACATTTTTTTCTAGTTGGGCCTAGGGGCCTAGTGGGGCTTAGGGCCTGTGGGAAGCAACTTGAAACTTGTTTTCCTAAAACCACGTTTGAGCTGTTTAAGTGGTTAACATGCAATTTTTTCTCAGCGAATTCTACTCTCTACTCCTGTCTATTTCTCACTCTCACTCTCACTCTCGCTCTCTCTATCTCCTTCCTCTCTCGCTCACTTCTCCCTTTCTCTCTGTGTGGGTATCTAAAGTTTGATAGTATTGGGCTGTGGGCTAAGAAGCCGAACTCAGTCAGTTAACTTATTTCAGCCACAAGATAGGTCATGCATGTCCATACTGCACAGTTAATTGAAGCCAATAATTTCGACAGATTCTTCTGTTGGTGGCAGATATTACTACACTGATCTGTGGGTAGGAACGCCACGGCAGCATTTCTCTCTTATCGTTGACACAGGGAGCACGGTCACATATGTCCCCTGCTCCACGTGCACTGAATGTGGACATCATGAGGTGCGCATTTTCCTGCTCTCAACTGTCGATGCATTTGTGATGTTCATCAGATAATGCCGGTAAGCATTGGAGTCCCGCAAATAACAGGACCGAGGAAGGCTGTGCCACAGGATTCTCCATTTATCCCAACCGATTCCTCCACCTACCAGGCTATGGGTTGCCACTCAGCCAATTGCCCTCAGCAACAGTGTGATAATCAGGAACGCTGCATCTATACCCGGCATTACGCCGAGGAGAGTAGCAGCACAGGGCTGCTCGTAGAAGATGTGATCAGTTTTGGCGACGTGTCAACTATTAACGATGCAAGGATCACCTTTGGCTGTGAGACTCGCGAAACAGGCGACCTGTTCACTCAGAAAGCTGACGGCATTATCGGATTGGGTCGCGGCCCATTGAGCGTCGTGGATCAGCTGGTGGAGCAGGGAAATGCCGATAATTCATTTTCACTATGCTACGGAGGGATGGAGACGGGAGGTGGAGCGATGATCGTGGGCTCGACTAGCTTGCCCGCGGAAATGAAATTTACTCCCCTAGACCCTATTCGTAGGTAAGCTTTCGCACTTACGGCAAAAAGGCACGCACCTGCTCTGTGTTCATCTCTATCCCTTCCTTCCTTCTTACAAACCACTTTGCGCGTAAGAACTCCCACAGTTTAGTTCTATTGCCAGGAATTAACTCACAATCGTTTGCTTAATCAATTAAGTCTGAGCTTTTTGAAGGTACTTTGCAATTTTGGTTCCAATTTACGTGCCAAACTCTGGTAATTTCTTCAGGGAAGTAGAGATCCGGCATTCAAATTGACGGTCTGCTGTGAGCATGTGGCAGTGCCAGCAGTGCATATTACAATCTGGTCCTGGAGGAGCTTCGTGTTGGAGGGAAGGCTTTGAGCTTGCCGGACTATACTTTTGATCAGGGCTATGGTACTGTGCTAGACAGTGGCACCACCTTTACATATCTGCCTAAACAAGCTTTTGCTGCTTTTACTGCTGGGGTGCGTTCCACTGTCCTCCACTCGACAGCGGTATGACTGATTGGGACAATGGATCTCTCTTTCTTTAACTGCGATGAAGCAGTTCTAACATCTTAAAAAATGAAATTTCTAGGACCTTTGATCCAAAACTGCTTTTTTTCTGTTTAAAAATTATATGCTCTATAATTGCTCCGTGATGACTTCTTTGCTGCGGTGGTAGCCGTCCATTAGTGACAGCTAAATAATTAATGCAACATTCAATGATCTGCAGGTGAGCGCATTGTTAAAGGACCTTCAGAGCATAGAAGGCCCCGAGCCTGAAAAATTCAAGGACATATGTTATGCTGGAGCATCGACGTAAGTGTACTTTTTGGCTCTCAGGGTTAGAGCTTAAGGGGGTTCACTGTAGTGCTGCACTGAGGTTGGGAAGCGGGAACGAGTTCATTTCGGTTCACTCTGATATGGTTTTATGTGGTTCATATGCAGCAAGGCGGAGGACCTTAAGCTTTACTTTCCAAAGGTTGAATTTGCTTTTGGAGGAGGCGTCGTATATGAGTTAGATCCAGAGAACTACCTTTTCCGGGTATGTGTGAACAGACCTGCTTCAATGGTCAAGAGTGCTTCTCACTTGCCTTATTTAATCATTGTTTGGGATTGCTTGTTAGCTCCTTAGGAAGGCACTTGTCTCCCAAAGGATGAAGTGGTATCAAGTAGTATAAATACCGTTCTCAGATGGCCCCCTCTGAGACGTCATTCAGTACTGAACTGTACGAATTTTTCCCCCCTGAAATGTCATTCAGTCTCACGAAAAATAATACGAAGTGTATGCGCGGTTCGCCCTAGTTTGCACCCCTCGAAGGCGTCAAACTGATGTTTGCCAGTTTATCCCTACCCACCACTCCCAACTTGGAGGTATACTACTGTACTGTTTTGCAAAGTTATGTCACTACCTTCGCTTTCTTGCCTTCGTTTGGTCCAACATTTTGCAGCATCGCAAGGTCGACGGAGCGTATTGCCTCGGATTCTTCGAGAATCAGGATGGAGGAACTCTTCTGGGAGGTGAGTCGAGGCAAAAAATGGACCTCCTGCAGCAGTGGATGTAGTGAGTGGGTGTGGTTGTTGCACATTAAGAGCAATGTATAAGTATATCGTGGGGAGTTGTGTGCAGGGATTCTTGTCAGGAATACGCTCGTGACATACGACCGGACTAACGCTCAGGTCGGGTTTTGGAAGACAAACTGCGAGCACCTTTTTGACGTACTTCCAGACATGGAAGGCACTGGGACCAGCATTCCTAACCCCGAATTTGCCAACAAGTTGAATAATACGAATACGACTACGGATACATCAGACAACCCAGACGAGAGTGCAGGTATAGATTGATGAGCTTTTGGATTTCGGGATCTTCTGAAGACAGTCCTTTGATATTGGAACTTACCTGGGAAATTGTGCTTTGCTAGATATACGAAGTGATAGTGACCTCATGCTCTAGCAATGCACGCACAAGCTGAGGTGCATTGAGCAGTGGCGAAGAGCGAGATTCCTTTGGACCCTTTGGAGCAAGGAATGGAGCATGACTAGGGGGGCGGTGCAGGCTGCAGTGGCTGCGCTTCTCTCATCGTGGTCAGCATGACACTTGGAACTCAGTATGCGGATTTTAGCGAGCTGAGAGAGCAGTTTCTCAGCGACATGGCGCGGGAGCTTAATCTGGACGAAAGCCAGGTCTTTCTTCCAACCTGACTATGCACTCGAGTCAACCTCGCGGTCATCATGTCTTTGCATTGTCAGGATCATGTGCAAGCCAAATTTTCTTGCTTTGATGCGTGCTTCGGTGCTGTAGCTGCTGCATGATGAACAGTGATGCAGGCAAGCAGATCTCTATCTTTGCACAGCGATGCTGGTCAGGGATTGAATTCCCTGTGAGTAGCCAGCTTCTGAGGCTGGCCTGCATATGTGCTTTCCTCTCTTGCGATTACCTTTTTATTCATTTTTGACATGCTGCATTTTATCCAACTCAGAATCTGAATCAAAGGAGATACCAGCACTTGGGCTTATCAAACTTGGACAGTATGTTTTGGGATTTAAATTGAAAACAGTACTTTCGAATTTTACTCTCTTCAAAATTCACAGGAAAGCATGCACTAGATTCGAATATGACATGTTCGGGAAGTATCAAAAGGTTGACCCGCCCTACTGTGGTGGATGTTTCAGGTAGAGATCTCCAAATTTGGGCGGATTGAAGACTCGTCTGGAGGGGTGGCGCTTCAACTGAGGATCGTGCCGCGCTCGCCGGCCAATTACATTATGCCAAAGGAGGCAGAAGTGAGCTCCTCCGACCTTCTTGACAACTCGATGCAAGAGTTTGAAATAACGTGCATTCCAATAAATGCATCGAAAAAGATGAATAACGCTCTGAGGGCTGAATGCCTTAAATGATGATGAATTTGCAGAAAGTAGTGGTTTTTGGAATTGGAAACCAGATGTAAGGGGCTAATGCATGCCTTTTTACACGGCATGGAAAGGCAGTGAAAGTGCTTGTCTTGGGCTTGAGTTGCTCAGTATTGGCACACGGATCCCAATGCGTTGTGGCTTTGTGGAAATTTCACTCATTGGCTGCTTGCTCCTCCTGCAGCGCATAAAGGCTGTGCTCCAAAACAGTGAGCTGGGCCTGCGGGATAGCTTTGCGAAGTACAACGTGACCTCTGTGAGAATAGTCTCTGCTGGCGATGAAGAAGAAGGAGGAGGAGGAGGAGGAGGGTATGTTCCTATGCAAACCTTTGGGAATTGATGCGGCTTGCTGAAAATTGGGCTTGAAAAGAAGCAGTTCACTCATTGGCTGTCCGCCCTCAACGAGCTCGTTGATGTCTTTTCAATGTTCTGTGTCCTATTTGCCGAGGGCCGAGAATTGACAGGTGGTTATGGCGCCTGGGCGCATGCAGGGGCGCGTGGCGGTGGCTCGTGGGGGCGGCAGCGCTGCTGGCGGTCGTGGCGGTGGGAGGGGCCGTTGCAGGCGTGGCGTGGCACAGGCGGCGGTCGGCGCTGCAGGCGAGGAGATACACCACCTTCGATGACTTGAACGACGACGAGGACGAAGAGAAGGAGGCACTGGACGGAGAGCGATCAGTGCTTTAAGTTTTGCAATGTAGAAATTTTAACCTGTAGATAACTTTTCTCTGATTGCAGTATCCTTTACTGACACGACTAACATAGATGTAAACAGAGTATGTCGCGCTCCTTGCCGAGGACAGCTAACAAGCAGAAGGAAGTAGTTTGAAAGTCCCTTCTAGGATCCTTGCGACCACCATTTCCGCTCTCAGTCGCCATTCATTCTTTCCGTCGTCTCCATCTTTCTTAAAAATTGCAACATGCTTCTTAAGAAGCCTCGGAGACATCCCCGAGGCCTGGCATCCTTCCAAAACTTGGCAGGCGGAAAAAGAAATGTAGAGATAGGGAGGAAACTAGAATGCAATTGGAGGGTTATTTTTCATTGAGTTAAATACCCACGAATGAAATCTGAGTTTGCTTTAAAACCCACAAAAATTGACCATCTGGAGCAGGCGATCATTCCCTCGACGTAGGCGTGGGTCCTTGAAGGCGTGGGCATTGGAGTCTTGCGGGAGGCCCCCGCGATGCCCGGCCCGACCTCCATCCCTTTGACAGCTGCCGTCTCTTGAGCCCCCTGCCCCTGCCCCTGCTGTCTGCTTGCGACATGGAAGCCATGCATGCATGCACATGCATGCACGGGCGAAGCATTTGTCAGAAGGGCCCACGTCGTGGTTTCTGGTCGTAGCGGCAGCTCCCTTGAAGGGCATCGCCAAAAGACGCTGTTCTATGCCGTAGTTTCGGTCCCCGAACCGTTCCATGCGTCTCACAGGCCGTCGCGTGCCGACCACGCGCGAGCATGGAACGCGCCGTCCGCGGACCGACCGACTCCCCGCCGAGGACGCGCGACGCGATTGGCGTCCACCAAGAACCGGGATCCACCGTGAGGTCGGCTCTGTCGGATGGTCGGATCCACCGCGCGGCAGTTGGCGGTTGACCCTGCGCGGACCACGTGGAGGGCGCGCGGCCTCGAGGCGGCGATAGGCCCTTGAGGCTGCTCCGCCCGCCACACCGCTCCAAGCCCCGCCGCGCGCCACGTGGCGCTGTGGGGGGGGGGGAGGGGGGAAGGGCTCAGGGCGGGGCAGGGAGTCGGTAGAGAGAGTGAGAGACGGAAGGAGAGAGGGAGAGGGAGAGAGGGAGAGAGGGAGAGGGAGAAGAGGAACCAGAGAGAGAGAGTAGGCTTAGGCAGGGAGAGCAGGGAGGAGTGCAGAAGGGCGAGCGGCAGGGGAGGTAGGAGAGGAGAAGGGACAGGAAGAGGGAGGGGAAGAGAGGAGAGGATATGGCAGCAGCTCTTTGCGCAGCGCGGTGGATCGGTAATGTGGGAGCGCCATGGCTCGCAGGAGGCAGCAGGGAACAGGGCGAGCTTGGAGCTTGTGAGCTCATGGGAGGCGGGAGGTCCTTGAAGAATGGCGCTGGAATTAGGGTTAGCGGACTGAAGGCCGGGAAGGCGAGGCCGCAAACAGCGGCAGTGAGAGCATCTGAAGGGCGCGTGGCTGCAGAAACAAGAGAAGAACGTCTATCTGAGGATGCAAAATCTACATTGTCGCATGCAAGGGAGGATCATGTTGGAATTCACGTAGGCAACACCAGCCATATGGGAGACAATGGAGATTTGGGAGAAAAGGGAGAAGGAGCTGTTGCGGAAGGAAGTCTGGATGAGGGTGAAAGTGAGGCATTGATCAGGACAGACGTGGCAAGCGCCAGCGGTCGGGGCACGCAGGAAGCGCAGAAATTGACGCTTGATGACGTGAATCCTGTGGGACTTGGACGGCGCTCTCGTCAGCTTTTTGACGACGTCTGGCGCAGACTCATTCAGTTGGGGCAGCTCACACAGCCGCCTCTTCAGGAGGAGTATGAGGATGTGTTGGTGCAGGGGCCAAACTGCGACTTCACAACTCCAAATGCAGAATTCACAACTGTGCTTGTTGCAGGAGCTACAGGGCGGGTGGGCCGAGTTCTTGTGCGCAAGTTACTGCTTCGAGGTTACTCTGTAAAGGCAAGAGTTTAGCCCCGTGTAATAATTGTGTTTGTGGTTTTGCAAACCATTTCACTTACGTTAACTGAACTGCATTGTCGAGAGAATGTAAGGGAGGCGCCTAGATCTAAGAGCATGCAGAGTTTATGACTTCGACTTGTTTCTCTCATAGTCTAAAATTGAGCTCTCTCTACTGAAGTGAAAATTCATACTAAATTGCTATTGTTTGTAGTTGTAGAAAAGGATTGTGAGGGATTCCTATGTCTATGGATCCTAGAGCTTGCTCTTATTCTGCCAATTCTCCACTTATGCTCCAGGCATTGGTCCGAAATCGGGACCCAGAGACGTTGGAGAAACTTCCAAGGTCTGTAGAGGTGGTGGTGGGAGATCTTGGAGACCCGAAGTCTCTGAAAGCTGCCGTTGAGGGCTGCACGAAAGTTGTCTTCTGTGCTCGCGCGCGCACTGCCATCACTGGCGACTTGCTGCGAGTGGAGCAGCAGGGCGTTGACAACTTGGCGCGGGCAATCTTGGTATGGCACACTCCTCTTCGCCCTTTTCAACGGCATTGCACTGCATACTCTTCTCCCGAACTCGACTTTATGCAATGCTTAAAAATTCTATATTCGGCAGGTTTTACTGGAGGTTAGGTGACTGCAATGTAGATGCGTGAATGCACGCTTATTTATGTACCCACGTATGGGTGCTATTCATTAATACCTGGGTAGGAGCAAATGTTGTAGGCACAACTTCAACTGATGGAAGAATGAGCTTAAACAATTGTATGCATTTCATTGTACCCCCGTCAATTGAGTCATGCTCCAGCTAAGTACATTTCAAGCAGAGCAAGGCAGGATTAATTCTGGCCACAGCTTGGAAGGCTGTCTCACGTCACTACGGAGAATGATAGCACTTCTTCTGTCTTTGCAGGACTACAACAACATGCTGGCGGCTCGCAGGAGAGGTCGCAGTGCTAAAAGCAAACTCACTATTGCCAAGTTTAGCAAGCCCCAACACCAGGAGGGTTGGGAGCTGCGCGAAGGCGGTGGCAGCAGTGCCGGTTTCGACTCACGCTATGATGGCGGCTGTGACGCTGAGCTCGAATTCACTGAAAAGGGCACGGGGGTCTTTAAAGGTATGCTTCTGCTCAGCTCCATCCTGACCTCGATGATGTCCTCCCGGCGGCTACTTCAATCTCAATGAAAATTTATTTTCGCAATCAACCCACTTGTCTGTCGCCTTTGCAGGATTTGTTTTTACGAAAGGGGGATACGTGGAAGCAGCGCGACCGCTACAGTTGCCGGAAGGCACACAGCTGGCCCGGTGAGTTTCCTGAATTTGACACAAGTTTTGGTCGACCTTCGGTTGACTGCATTTTGCTGCAAAGGGTCGAACGGTCTTTATCTGATTTGATTCATTCGAATACTTGCAATCTGATGGCGGCGCAGGTATGAAGGTTTGCTTTTAAACATTATTGGAGATGGCAAGCCTTACAGTCTAGTCTTGGAGACCCAGGACGATGAATATGGCAACCCTGGTCGGACATATACAGCGCGCTTCAATACACGGAAAGGCTACAGCAGGGTATGCCTTCCCATGCGTCTGCCATCACATCTACTCAGAAACAGTGTAACTTGCATGGCATTGGATGAAAATGGCAACTTATTGATAGAGTTCTGTAGACAGTACGATTGATAATGGCACTGTGGACTGAAGAGTACAAGAGGCCTGCAGTTTGAGCGAGACGACTTGCTCACTCCGTAATGTAGGCGTTAATCTGTCGGAAGTGAGAACAAAGGTCCTGAAATTACAACTTGATAGCGGAGTATTGTGCGGCATGGCAACATCGTGCTTTGCCAAACCTTCCTTGTCCCGCGCTGCTCCGCCCATGAATGCTGGCCGTCAGACGAAGTAGGCATGCTTTGCACTGTCCGCATGTTGACAGGCGTAGGAGGTGGGCGGGGTCGGACGCAGGTGCGCATTCCGTTCTCAGCCATGCGGCCGGTTGCAATAGACGATCCACCATTGGATGTTGGCCTCGTCACAACTCTCGCCATTCGATTTGAGCCTCGTCGAATGGTAATTTCTGCTTGCTTCCGCCTTCCCCATGAATCAAACTCAAGACTGAGCAATAACCAGAGTGCATGTTGGGAACGCTTATGCCTTGGCCATGCGATTCCTTGCATGTAAGCAGAAGGGAGGAGCTGTGGTGAGGTCTTCAAAGAACGGGAAGCAAGCAGAAGCGGACGACAATGATGAGAGCAGCTTCCGGTTGGAGCTGGACTTCATCAAGGCTCTTCCTGTGAGCTCTTCCTTTCAGAAGCCCTAAGGTTTTCGCGATAGGATCTTGATGAAGTAACAGGAGGGAGTCACATATCTGCAAAGCCTCCTTTTGTGGTATAAAAATGTAGGTTTCTTAAGAAAAAGAAATAATATTTAGATATACTTTTTTAAATCAAAACAATTGTTTGAAGATAGTTCGAGGATGAGGAAGTGGTTTTCTGTGCCCATGTGTTAGCAGCTCTTGGAGTCCGAAGTAAGGATAGGGAGCTGTTCCTGAAGTAGCTTAGCCAGTCATATAGATATTGACATTACAGACTCTGGTTTAAGCTCGAATGAGATAGGAGGGGGGATCGCGAATATACTAAAAAGAATGTCTCATTAGGAAAAGTATCCATCTGCCCGTTTGCCTGCAGGGAGGAGAGGAGACAGACTTCATTCTGGTTTCGTGCACAGGGGCCGGCGTGCCAGAGGATGTGAGAGAGAAGGTGGTCAAAGCAAAGATGGTACACGACGCCTCACCTGCTTTATCCCACTTCTAGAATTTAAACAGGTTGACTTCAACTGGAATTTCGAGTCTGCTTACTGTGCAAGAGATTCATGCGAACGAAAGGTAGGTCTAACAGAACAAAACGGGTCGCAATTTTGGCAGGGTGGAGAGCAAATACTGAGGAACTCAGGCCTGGGCTACACCATAGTGCGACCGGGGCCTCTGCAGGTACGATAAATATCTGCAATCTTTGCAATAACGTTGCATTCAAGTGCCAAATGCTAGTCCCTCTTTCCCCGCTTCTTGTCACTGTGCTCCAATTTGAATTATTCTGTTCCTGTTTGCAGGAGGAGCCAGGGGGCCAACGGGCACTTGTGTTCGATCAGGGTAACCGGATTTCACAGGTAATTCGCGAAACTACGGTTTTGGTGGTCGAGAGTTCGGATCTTTCCAAGCACGATTCTACGATTCTATTGAGCAATTGAAGCACTGCCAAGCCTTTTAACTTCTGCAGTTAGGTCACAAAAAACTTTCGAGCTGCAGTGTTTTGTTTCACGTTTCATCATTGTCATAGACTTTTCGTTCTATACAACACTCATGTGGACTCTAAGACTAGGTAGCTGAGTTAAGTAAGAGGTCACCACCCCAGAACAATGGAGCAACTCTCCTGTGCCGCCCTTTCTTCTAGCGAAGTGAATGTTGTCTACTTTTATCTCACGTTAGCTGCAGAACACCAGAGGTCTCGAACTAATTTGTAAGGTGAGACTGTGACAGGCAATCAGCTGCGCCGATGTGGCAGACGTGTGTGTGAAGGCGCTTCATGACCCGTCTGCAAGAAATAAGAGCTTCGATGTGAGGACCTTAGGCCATCCTTCTGTGGACCCCTTCTATGTTGTAGTGCTGTGGAAAGAAGGCTGTGGCTGACTTTGGGACATGCATGCGAGACGCCTTACTGAAGGCTTCTTGTTCTGCTGGCTTGCAGGTATGCTACGAGTACACAGATGGACAGGGTTTATATGAACTGGTACAGCCCCGCAACCTTCTGCCTGTTCCTTTCCATTGTGACCCTGCACCGTCCAGCTGTTCTTGTCGAGGCGCTGTGAAAGACGTATCACTGTTCTTTTCTGGAAAAAAGGAAGGAAATATAAAGCTGAAGGACATTTCTGAAATAGTCCCCGCTCTAATCGTGGTGTGATCGCTTGGGTTGGGACGCAGGTGGCTCATCTTCCAGATAAGGCCAACAGCTACCTCACACCGGCACTTCAACTGCTCGAAAAGAACACTTAGTTTTTGTTAGGTTTTTGTTAGGGAAACTAAGAAATCAGACTGCAGAGATAGTCCTTGAGAAGCTTGGCTCTGCAACAGGAGCTCATATAAAGAATGGTATTAGGCCATGCAAAGGTGTCTGCGAGTGTACAGTTTTTATGACATGCAGCAATTGTCTGTATGATGAAAAGGAAGGGTGGCAAGTAAAATTAGTCCAATGTTATGCTTTTTGTACTAACCCCTGCCCCTCCTCGCCTCTTCCCCCCATCCTCCCCCTCAAGGCATTGAGATTGGTGGAATGAATTTCGCTTTGTTTCTACTAACGAGCAAAGAAAAAATTCGTATACCAATTTAGAAATTCATTTCCGAAAGCAACAAAGCAAGCTGCATAATTCTCAAGCAGGTATAGCACAATCATCGTTGGCACTGGCTGCACATTGATAGGGACAAAAAAAGTGCATTTCTTGCATATCGACAAAAAAAGTGCATTTTCTTGCATGCTCACTCTGTATACAAGTAAAAATTCCATACTGGGCGTTTGCTCTTCCTTCTCTAGACCCTATAGCCGTCTATCCTTCGACATTCTGGAGGTGAAATAACCGCTACCAGACAGTACCAGTTTCCACCAAGAACTGTCCTATGTAAAAGTACACGAGATAAACATCATTATTTTGTCATTGGCAGTCCACTTGCTTGCCAAGCGCCAAAGCCACCCTGAACATCTGTCAAGTTTTCATATGCCTGCATTATCAAAACTCCAGATAGAGGCACATGCAGGTAAAGGATATTGTCAAAACAGGATCATCCAGTCAACGCACGCGATAGCTTATCAAACAAACTAATCAGACGGAATTAACTGCAAACAATACAATTTGTGATATCTATAGAGTGGTAATAACAATCTCATCAAGTAGAATTAAAGCACTGTCGCAAGCAAAAAAAAAAAAAAAAAAATCTGCAACATGGTAATTGCAGCCATTTCAAGTGATCAGTGTCAAGTGAGTACATTGCCAATGATGATAGTGCTTGTATGTACTGGAGGACGTTAACTGAAGATAAGGGATCTGTTCACTCAATCGATTATGTCCTCACTTTCTGTGATCTTTCTCAAACGAGGGAACAGACAGATGTATCTGGACGCGACAAAAGGAAATGGAACTACGCACCGCATTTTTCAGTTCATTGACTGCCATTGCCGAACGCTTCCCACTCTGGCACCCCTGCAAAAAATGAACCCAAACATACGGCACAGCAAAATGATGTGCTTCCAGGCAGTTTTAACTCTTGGCACTCCCATCAAATGTCCTAATACAATCAAAACGCATTTAACCCTCAGCAGCCCACAGATAGTCATAACACAACAGCTTGTTGAGGACGTCGTTGAAAAAAAAGTTGTGGAAAAAATAACTTTGAGCGTGTTTTTCTACGAACACCTACAGTGCGGCTTACATCCCAGAAAGAAAGCATACCACAACAAGCTTGTCTTGTTGGCTGAAGCACTTGCTGACGTCCTCCAAGAAGGACGGGTTTTTGGCCATTCCTGCATTGCAGCGAGTTGTGAAAAACGCGTCAAGAGAGGAAGGAAGGGTTGGAAGGATCACGCAAGCACACCCGTACAGTAAGCTCACAGAGAAGGAGAACTGACACTCACCTCCACCGCTGGAAAACATGAAGGGGACGTTGACCGCTCCTTCAACATGGCCGTTTGCAAATTCCTCGGGAGTCCTGCACACATACCCCCAACCTGGGTGAGAACAGATGCCATGGAACAGTTTTATGAGCCCACTTCACTGCAGATAATCCATAGACTCACACCAACAGCAATAAAGCTAAGATTAATTTAGTTCGATAATAGTTGCAGTTCAGCCCTCTCTATTCTTTCCTTGAGAGTGATATGCGTGCCAGCAAAACTACTTATTATATTCTCTAAATTCTGAAGGTCTATCAGACTTGCGTCCACCGCGCTCGCTGCACGCTGATTACTCAGTCAGACAAAATGCAAAAACCTGCTCTATGCTGCAAAGGTACAGTCTACCATGTAAGACAACAGTCCCTTGCTCTCCCTGAGCGACCAGCATACAAGGCGCCTTGCAGCAGGCATCCCATACCTGACATCCAAATAGCTGTGCCCTGTCTCTACGAGCTCCTTTGCCACCTCCACCGGTACAACCTTCATGCTGGCCATAGTTCTGCACGCCCGCAACATCACCAGCAGAAGTAAGAGCGCTATCCAGGTCGGCCTCACTGTTCAGACGCAGGCCGAAGCACGTGCACGACCTTACAGCGCGCAGCGAGAGGGAGGGCGGGCGGCAGGCGAGCCGCGCCCTCCCCTCCGCGGGCCCGCGCCACTCCCTGCGCGGCGCGAGCGAGGGCGCGGCCGCGGCGCGGGGGAGGGCAGGCAGACCCCGCGAGGAGGGCCGCCATAGAGCGGCGGCGGCAGCAGCCGCCCGCGCATGCAGCAGCGGCGTGGCCATGGCCATGGAAGAGGACGTACTCGTCAGAGGGACGGAGGGAGCGAGAGGGCAGCGCACGCACGCACGCACGCGGGCGGGGTCGAAGTCCGGCCGCGCCCGCTAGTCCGCTTCCGCTTTGGCTCGCGGCCGCCCGCCGGCTGACGCGCGCGCGAACCTGCGCCGCACCTTCGCTGCGGAAGGGGAGTCGCGAGTCGCGACAAGACGCGGTCACGCGGCCAGCGCGGGGCGTATGTGCCGGAATATCGTAATATCTCCGTATCGTATCTCTGGAATATCGGATGCGTGCCGCGGGGCGCCCTCCGCCTACCGTACGGGAGTGGAACGGAAACGAGAGAGGGCGAGGGCGGGTCGACCTCGACAGAGGGCGGTGGGGGGCTCGTCATTCCGCTGTCATCATTTGTGGCGCGGGAAGTAGGCAGGTAGGCACTAGGTTGAAAGGATACTTGCTTACTTATCCCCCCATATTGAAAATGTAGAGTAGACCCAGGCAAAGCACCTAACGTCTTTTTCAAGATTGCAAGCCCTGTCCACGACGGCTAGATGTCGTGATTGGTTGGTCACTTTGCTTGTGAGGGGAGGGTACGCAGAGAGCCTCAAGGAAGTTTTCGTGTCGCGCTTCTTTTTATTCGGTATAGCAATGGAAAGCACGAGATGGCCCGTTCGCCGCTCGCAAGAGGACGATCTTGATACAAACAACAAGCTATACCGGGCGTGCTCTCACCGCCTTCGAGCAGCCGCTCCTTCTGAAAGGAACGTCGCAATCCCCTCCAGAGGGTTCTTGAGTTGACGCAACAAGCGGCAAACAGAGACGTGATTGACGCTGCACGCACACAACGACCCAACGAGATGGTTCATCACGCCATTGCCATCTGAGCAGCACCACCCAATCGGTTTCCATTCTTCAGATCGGACCATTGACGCGTTTCTCCAGTCCTGCGGAGCCACCTGGCAGCACCGAGGTGTATGGAGCCACCTCCCTACACTGATGAAATCCAATGCCCGCCAACACCCTCCTATTCCCAACCACTACCGCATGCTGTAAAGCCCCACTGTCTCCGAGGGTCCTAGATGAAAAAAGTCTGACGCTTGCATACGATCGAGGACAGCCTAGGCACCTAAACTTTCTAAGCAGAAAGGGACGATTCAAAAGGCGTTGGTGACGATCGCCCCGGGACTGCTCCGGCCTCACCAAACAGCCACAGACAGTTGAGTCTCAGTAGCAGCCACCCTTTTAAACGCATACTCTACTTCTATCTCTTCCCTACTTCATGTCACACCGTTTTGAACGGCAAAGGAAGCGGTAAACTTGAGCAGGATATGACATTAATGGAATCACTTGAAACGCTCTCCCTTCTTCTTGTGGGCAGGTTGGCTTCGGGGCTGTTTGGTCACAGGCGCCAAAGGAAGGGGACTTGAGCAAGCCGTCATCACTTCATTCAGTCGTTCCAATTGGCCGAACAAACTCCTCACAGCATCCATGTCAGAGCCACCTAGAAGCCCATACAAGTCATGCGGTTGCAAAGTAAACGGATAAGAAACAAGTCATTTCAAGACAGGCAATAAGCCTCCAAAAATTGAGGGTTTTCAGCGTAAATCCAATTCCTAAATGCTTTTGCAAAGATCACAAGTATTATTCATAAGTTGAACAAGTGAGAAACCATCAAAGAATGCCAGACTGAAGCCCATTCCGACTCCACCCATTCCCTTGAACTAACACTAAACGACCTCCCATGAAAATAAGCCAATCAATCCTCCCTGCCCGTCACCACCAGGGAGCTCTTACGTACCCCACATGAATTCCTCCGCTTGCAGGAGGAGCTCGAAAATGGAAGGCTCTCCTTGTACAAAAGACTCCTTTAGTATCTTCTCAGCCTGCAATGCCCCTCCCCCCCAAAACCACAACCCACCACCGCCAACTCCCGACCCTTTCAGATAACAGATGCAGACAGCAGAGGCGCAACGGGTTTACAAACCCACTCCGTTTTCTATAATGAAAGAAATGCAAAAGAGGAAATCAACCCATGAGAATGCCATTCTTGGAAATCAACTAGCCCCTGAAACCGACATGGCTCTTAAAGACACTTTGCTCTCCCTTTGATGCCCCCAGTTAGCGTTAGCCCTTCCATCCCGGGCCAGCGACGCGCAGTGAGGTGGCCATGAATGGGCTGTGGAGATGTCAGCTGACCTGCTGCACCCAGAGCTCTGCTCTCTGCGCGCGGCCAAGTCGATAACTTTCGAGTCGTGCTTGAGTTAAGGAGCTTCTGCTAGATTCCAGTCTTCCTCCTTCCACTGCACACAGATTAGCCCCTGCAAAGAGAAGAAGCAAGATAAACAGTTCGCCAGACATTCTTGCTCACAGCAACAACACCTGCGGCTGCAGTCATTTGCGGTTCAACAAACTTTTTGTTCTGTCATTTGTTGTGAGGGAGAAACGTTCTCGACTCAGCTCCATGCAGTTTGAACATGCTCGTAAGAAACGCAATGCAGCTACAGTCATAAACAATACAGAAGGCCTCACGTTGATTCTGTCCTTTGCCGCGTAATCTGGCTTTCTTCAGCATCTCTTCCAAATCTGCAAGCGAGTATGTGTACAGCAGTGTCCTTGCAGCCGGTCCACAGCTGCAAAAGTGTCTTGAAGTCAAGGAAACAAACTGATTAAATTACCAAACTTTGCGAAAAACCCAACGCTCGATGACTAAAAACGTCACCACTCTGTTGAATCACTTCATCCGCCCTTCCGGCAGGCTAAGAGTCTAGACAGTGAGAATATCTCCATATCTGGAGATTACACGGGCAATGCTCAGCAACATTCACAATAGGTAAGCCGAATGACTCGCCAACGGCAGCAGTAAGAGGATATTTGAGGTGCGCACTGGAGGCAGGCCTGCTTCTTGGCCCGGCAGCCGCACGTGACGGCTGCGAGGAAGACGCTCCCCTGGCAGACGGCGCACGCGCTGTGGGCGGCGCTGCGCTGCCGACTGCGGACTGTGCCCTCCATCGCCTGAGCGCCTCTTTGGTCACTTTGCTGCTTCAGAACTTTCCCCAGTTGCTCCTCCAGCCTGATTCGGCAGAAACATCCACACGACGTTTCTATGAGGAGAATTCACAACTTTTCATCTACAAAGGCAGTGGCATGCAGTGCACAGGCTAGCTGCAATAACTGCAGAAGCAGACACCTAGCCATCGGAAAACGTTTCAGAATCCAAGAGAGCTGAACGTCGGCCACACAAGGTGCAGCAAGGCAGCAGCCTGCAGTGCATCTCGCCCGAGGTCCAAGGCATACGCGGAGGCATAACTCAGGAAGCTCACTGTTTTTGTGAGTCAAAAAGGGCTTTTCGCAAAAGACTGCGAGCAGGTGGTCTTAGGCATTGCTTGCATACCAGGGGGCCATGTGAGCAGGAGCATTCCCTTGGGCGGCCCTGCACAAAAGTTCGTGGAAGTCAAGAGCAGGCGTTTTGTGAAAGCGCCGATACTTGACGGTTCCTGCACCCAGCCCCACAGAAAACACCTGAACTACATCATTTCCAGCTGCTATAGAAATTGGTCCACACCAAAATCATCAAATCTTGCGTGTCTATCGAGTCTGCTCTCTACTGTATTCGATAAATTGTATAACACATTGCAACGACAGTTGCAAAAAGCCAAGTCATGGAAGCAATAGCTTGAGTGCCATTGTGAAGGAGGGGGCACCTGCAGCTCCAAAAGGCAGCCAGTCCACTGGAGCGAAGTTCACTGCCTCCGCACAATTGAACTGCTCAACCCGCATTGCCAGTTTTCTCAACAATTCAGGATTCAGGAAACTTAGTGGTCCAGAGCTGACATTGCTTCACTACAGCATGAAAGTAGCAGTAGTAATAATAATGGAAGGGCAAAAAAACGCACGCCATGGTTAAAGCCTGCATGGTAAGCTCGGGGATACGTGATGACAAACTCCCCCGGCAGCTGCCCCTCCCAAGAACAATAAAGCGCTTGTAAGCAGTGAGAGCATTCCCACAATTCTCTGGTACGTCAATAAAAGAGCCTACATGAAATTGCCCTTTTGAAACCAATAGGAAAACGCGTTGCTCAACTCTTTCCGGCAGTAAACACCACACCATTGAAATCTTCCAACTAGCACCATTGAAATCTTGCTTGACTGCACTCTCCACGACCAAAAGGGGAAAGGGATTGAATAATTCAAAGTGTACAGAACAAGAAAGGAGACCCCAGCTCAGGCTCTTGTGACTTTCTTCAACATTAGGATAGAAACGCTCAGAGATGGCTACCTGCCGCACTCGATAAAGTGGGACCTTCCGCGCAAGAAGGTGCGTAGGCGAGACAGCTGTCACAAGCTCATGCAGCCTGCAAGGGACTGCAATGCGCTTTCAGGCCCTTACAACAAGGCCACTATAATGAGCTGCCTCAATGTCCTGGAAAGAGCAAAATTCAGAGCAAAATTGTTCCTCGAGAAGGAAAGATCCGACTAATTAAAGAGGCTACTCACAGATCAGGGCGTTTTGCAAACAGGGCAGGGACTTTCTGCCGCATCGCCCTCTCAAAATTTGCAGCCTCTGCTGCTGGCACGCCGTACCTACACTCCTCCCAAATGCACAAACCGGCTATTTCAATTATCAAATCAACAAGATGCTGAAATTCTTTCTTCATTAGAAAGGTCAGGTAGGCGTCGATGCTCAAGTAAAAAATAACTACTCTAATCAAAGTCACAACCTCGTGCGCTTACACAACAAGCTTTAAGCGTTGAAGTACAAGTGGAGTCGCAGGGATCGGAGGTACCCATCGTATGTTCAAAGCAGCTGTCACGCTATTTCCCTCTGACTTAAAATTGAAATCTATATTTAAGCTCTATACCAACAAGTGACCTTGTGTGCATTGCAACTCCACGTTGACGATGATGCACAACTTCAGAGCAGGCAATCCTGTTCCACTTCCTTGTTGTAGGCATGCAGCCTCTCTTGCGCATGTCCAAATAGAATGAATCACAAGAGGGCAAATCAAGGACGAAACAATGGCGGGGTAGCGGGGCGTAAGGGCGGACCAGGTTTTGGGGGCCCCAAGATGGTGGTAGTTGACTGAGTACAGAAAGTTATCCTCGGTGTGGAAACAGAATGCTGCAAGTCCAGTCCGTCAGCCACAAGGTGCGAAGTGGCAGTCTCAGTCTTGAGAGCTTAAAGCTACGCATACGATCTTGCACTAACTACACACATATCTTCCGAACAAGAAAGCCTCACATTTTCATGAATGTAGTAGCTACTCTCATGTGGAGGCCCCTTTCTAGCCCACAAAGTCTCTTGACCTTCTAAAAACAAGTACCTCACTAATTTTCAGCCGAGGACTTGGAAAGCTGTGGAAAAAAGTTATTCGAAAGAGGCGAGCAAGCAAGCCAGAATCCTGGAATGCTATTTGCAGACAATGAGTTCTTGCCCATGTCCTTCATCTCGAACATGCCATGAATGGTATTCTTGCCTGTGAATATCATGCCAATGTACATCCATGGCACGGTAACTCCAGGCATCTTTCCATCGAGAAACTGCAGCAGGGAGCCTTCAAGCCGTGGCAAGTTCAGCAGGTTCCACGGACTCTGGGCGTATTTATCCTCTGCAAATTTCCGCGTTCAATTAAAGTCATTAGCAAATTTATACAAGAAGTTACCCTATCCATCTTCGCCCAAGTCAAATTCTTTAACGTGAGCAGAGGACCTAACCTACCGGCTGTTGATTTCGATGGCTGAGGGAAGCCGCTTCCCACCATAAGATCACTTCCATAGTCCACCTGTTTAAGCCCCCACCCTCCTACACTAAGTCAACCCGGACTGTTGTCAACCAAACACAGAAGAAGTCATATAGTTAAGGTCGAACTGCGTTCAATAGCGTCGGACTTCATGGCATGGTTCGAATTCAAGTTGACAAGCAATAAGAACCCTGGGCGAGATAGCAGCAATGACCATTCAAGATACTGCTCTCCACTAATTAAATGTCATTTTATGAAATGAAAACCTTCAGCAAGTCCGTACACATAATGAACTACATAGTGAATCACACAAACAAAGAGAAACAATAATATTATCGTCTCCCCCTGCAAGTTGAGTTCGAACTGTGTGGCACCTCTACTTCCTCAGTTTCTGTCTCCACAATGCGCCAGAACTCCTGCTCCAATATGCGGGCCAATTTCTCGCCTTTAGCATTCTTCCCAACTCTGTCGATCCTGCAGTCCATGGATTACAAGAACACCAGCTCTTTCAGGGGAAAATAGAAACAGTCAGGCCTTAGAAACGCTTGACTGACGATGTAATTTGTAGATTCAAGCCAACCTAACACCGTGATGGATTCTAGCGTTGCATTAGACACCCTTCAATTGCTTCTTGCTTCTTCTACCACTTCAGATGAATACCGAGCCTCTACTCTACTCCAACTTTCAAAGAAGTTAGAAGTAGACTCAACTTGAACCACACCAAAGACTGAAAAGTGGTTTTCCAGTCATCTACACAAGGAAGCTGAATTGAATACTCATGACATTTCCTAGCAGAATTTCTGTCAAATACTGTCTTGAAAAGAACAACTTGCTACTCAGCAGGCTTTTTACCATTGCTGCTCCATTTGAAGCGCCATTGCCTTGTATTCCTCCAAGCTGCAAACCGAGCAGTAAGTCACATTCAAAACGTCAAAAAAACATGCAGCCACATACCCTCAAAACAACAACGTTTCTCAATTCCGAACTCATCGTTTATATCACAATCGATCATCAACCTCCTTATCCTCCCGGTCTTTAGTTTCCCATTCAGTCCTTTTGGTGGAACCAACCCTGAGCGGGCACAATAAAGGCCCCTAGTATACTACAAAAGAAAGAGCCAGTAAATCCTCGCTGCAGTGTCATTCCCAAATGGAGAAAATCTTCCCAAAATGGCATAGTCAAGACAGGATCAGACCTGTATTCCTGACTTTCACAAAAGCCTTCCCCTTGCTGTAATCGATGCACTTTTTGTTTCCTTGTCGTAAAGCGTGTGGAAGGATCGAGACAGAAAGGCGGATCCCACCCTTCAGGAGGTATAACTTTACATACTCCATACTGAACAGTACAATAGCGAACGCTCCATGTCAAAACCTTATGTCTACCCTTTCGAAGTCATGCAGGAACAGACAGTGAGTTCTCTTCGCGTCTAACGATCTTCTTGTTTTAGACTTAGCAAACAATGGCCAACAAAGTGCTGACCATCATCCTGTGGGCAGTGCCAGCAGGAAAAAGGTCAAGAAGCAGTATGGATTCAATGTAGGCAAAACGGTGACAGACTATCTCACTGGATCAAAAGAAGGAATGGCAGTTAACAAATCTGAACAGGACAGAATTTCATGCTCTCACCTGTTCAGCGTCTGAGCGAATTGATTCGAGGAAGCTCACTGGATCAGCAAACTCTTCATCCGAAGGATTATATACCTGCTCTCCCAACACAACAAATCAGCAATGATCGTAAACTTCGCATTAAAACACCGAAACAATCGTTCAATAGAAACACATGGAGAAGTGTAATTAGGCAGCATTTCTCAGATAAGTGTCAAGCCCAGGTAAAAGCCATTTCAACCGTTCATAAGTCGCTTTCACGCAGAAAGACTTTGTGACAGTCCTTCCGGTAATGGTTGTCCTTTGTCTCTTTCCATTTTTCCTTAGATAAATTGTTTGGCAGCAACCTTCCTCAATCTATCTAATGTATCTGAGCCCTAGTACGGTAACAATACCATTCGATGTTGCTACTAGAGACACGTCACCACTCACAGGTGCCTCGTTGATGAGGTTAAAAGTCGACTGCTCCCTGCGAGTGATGGCCAGTGAGTTCGAAAGAGCACGACGCAGCATGGCCTGCACCAAGATGGCGTCATGAAATAAAAAGAAAGACTAAACTTTTGAAAGACTGCAAAAACTTGAATGGCACCGCAAATCTCACAGCTGTAACTCCGGCATGTAAGTTTCTGCAACCACATTAGGGTCGGAACACTACGTTCGTCATTCGCTCCGACATAGAAATATGCGTGATAACAGACATACATAAAGCTATGCAGGCTTTACTTCTTCTCTATATTGCGTTCGCCTATTAGTCGTATTGGAGTAATAGCTACAGATTAGCAATTTCCAATCACATCACCACAAACACAGATGTGAGCTCGTTCTCATCATGCTAAGCGGGCACGATGAGCAAGCGAAATATGGTCATTGAGCAAGCTGAGGAAACTTCAGTGCCCCAGGCATGCTCAAGGAATCCTGAAACGGAGATAACTCGATCCCTAGCTTGCTGGAAGGAGGCCCTTCCTCTTAAACGCTGAGTAGCCATTTCTCATCAGTGACATCGCTTCTGAGCTCACTGAGTTCCACTAGCTGCTAGGAGTTATACCAGCCTAATGCAACACATCATCACGACAGAAAAGATCAGGAACGGAAAGAGTATGGCATGGATACCTCCTCCTCCTTGGATGGCATGTCCATGACAGCAGGTCGCCTTTTCACTCGCCTCGTTCTGCAAGGCTGTTGCTCTTGATCTTGTGCAGCGTTCTCCCAAGAACCTTCATGTCCAGTTTTTGCCCCATCACGTGCGCCTTCAGATTTACCAGAGCCCGTTTCTGATATTCTACCTAAATGGACGTCTGCAGAAGTCTTTAAGACAATCTCCGGACGCGGAAGGGATGACACGTGTTCTGCATGTAGTTCGTCCTGTTCAATCAAGCTTCCAGTCACTGATGCATGGCCAAGAGTATCTAATGCCGCTGCATTTGATTTTTGCCATTCTTTAACCTGCAAAGGACGAGCCGTAACCCCGCTTATTGTAACAAGTTGCGAAGAAAGACATAACTTAGTAACAGCAGACGGGATTGGCCCCTCTTCGTGTTTCACAGGGATCGTTGAAAGACCAAGGCATCATCTTAAAAAGATACATTGCCAAAAAAATGGCAGTGTGTTGCTCTTCGGTACACATTAGTTGAAAAATCGCCTAAGCGAAGGTTTTTTGGCTGAGTACTTGCTGACATGCTGACTTACTCCGCTCTCACTTTTCTCGAACAATGACAAATGCTGCTATCAGAGCCTCACCTCTAGGTTGTTTAACGACACGCCTTGTAGTTCAGATGGGGGTTTCCTTTTCCGTGCAATGGTTGCCTTAGCTGACACCTTCCGCCGTTTCACCCTCTGCTGCCCTGAATTTGGATCGCATACATCCTCACTTCTAGTCTCTTCAGACGGTAACTCTAGCTCACTAGACCTCCGAGTTGACCCCAATGCACCATGGGGAGTCAGCCCCGACTTCGCCTCCAATGTGGAGACCTGAGAAGTAGAGATGTCTGCACTTTTTGATTGCTCAGCTTGCTGCCAAGTCATCGCTATCGAATCAGCTATTGCTCTCCGAAGCATCATCTGCAAAACAGTTTAGTTACCTTAGCTCAGGAGATATTTCGAAGGCTGGGCAATAACGAAAACCTTTGACACGCATGAGCATGAAAGCAGGACATTGTACAGAATGTGAAATGCACCTCCTCTGCGCTAATTCAGTTCACAATGCAACAGTACCCTGATGGAAAAAAATGATTTCGGATGTCAAGCAATAAAGTTTATGAAAGTGCATTTCTCCCTCTACCTCAGACCAATTATGAGCGTTGCTGATACCTATGTTCAACATAAATTAAGATCCAACCATCTTAAACTCCAGAACGCAATCGCAGAAGAAATAAAGAGCGAAAACTTCTTCAAATGAGGTGCATTCTACCTCTTCTGCCCATGTTGATGCTTCTAACTTGGCAGGAAAGCGCATGGCATTGCTCGCTCGACATTGCCTCTGTCTCGGCATTCCTTTCTCCTCCCCCAGAGAGGGAGTGCAAGGAGAACTCGCCAGCTCGTCATGTTCCTTCCTCCTCGTAGCAGCCGCCATAGCCACCACCCTCCTCTGCGGCACAGCCTTCCTGCAGCTCGCTCGCCCGCCCTGTGCCTTCAGGCCCTCCATGATCGTGGCTCTAACCGGACTGCCATCCTAACCTTAGCCCTAGCTCTTTCCATCTAACCCTAACGACAGAATCCCACCTCCACCTAACCCTAATTTCTGGACAGCCGTCAGACCAGCGTCAGGCGCTGATCTGTACTGCGTACGCTTTGCTGTGACCGCTAACCCTTCCTCAGTGCAGTGCGAGTCGCCGTCAAACGCTTTCTCTCCACGGAACGGTCGTCCACTGCGGCTCCAGCCTTGGCCGGGCGGCCAGCCCCTCTACTGGAGGCACTCTCGCAAAGGAAAGGTTTGAGGATTATACAAAAGCAGCCATGGCGTTTGCACGTGCGGACGTGACGAGCAGTGAGGTAGCGGAGCTTCTGGCGATGGCGAGACGGAAGCTCAGTGAAGGGCAGCCATCTCTAGCTTTGCAAGCTGTAAGCTTGCTCACTCCAGACGGTTTCTTGGGACTAGAGCTTATCTCATGATATTCGTTTTTTTTTTTTTTTTGAATTTGGAAATTTGCGTGGTTTGGAAGCAGGGTGCAACTTTGTTCAATAGGATTTCAGGTCAACTGAGTGGAAAAAAGTGTCAATAAGTTGTTTGCGCTTTTACTCTCTCTTACCGCCAGTGAAAGGGTTTGAGCTTTCGGAAACGTAATTTTGTCGTGCTTTTCGTAGGCTACTGTCATCTGAACGACTGTGAGCTAAACATGGATAGAGAACTTGTTTGACGTACCAGGTTCTGTAGCTGTTTGTGCAATTCGGTTACGACTTGCAAAAGAGGAAGGGTGATGGCTGATGCGGGTGAATGGGTGATGCTGTTCTTTTTCTTAGAGTAGAAAAACCTTAGCCTTAGCTTTCTATTTCTAGGAAATAGAAAGAAACTTTCAGAGGGTTTCAATGGCGCCGTCTTGGAGTTTTTTTCGGTGGTTGTTTCTGGATGTGTTCAGTCCTATCTCGTCAGATATTACATTGATCCGGAGCTTGTTCCTTATTTTTATTTTCAGCCTTTGTTGCTTCATTGCCACGACGCTTTTCAAATGAGTTTCATGAATAGCTGTAACGAAGTTGACCTTGAAAAAGGATTTGGACCACAATAGGCTGGAAAAAAAAAATGCGCTAATGTGAAAGTGCTTTCTGAATATGAGCAGGTTGTGGCTGCACTACGAGCGCAGGGCGGTGAAGGTGCCGTGGTAGCGGCTCTGCACCGCGCTCGCACCGCGTATCACAATGGCATCGATAATTCCCCGGAGACAGATGAGCTCGCAGCACTCTTCGCACAGTGTGCTTTGGCAGAAGTTAGAAGTTCCGACCACTTCTTGCAAGGGCAGGGTTCAGGCTCTCCGACTGCAACAGTGATGAACGGTCATTTGCCGGAACATGGAGATAGCGCAGCATTCAGGAGAGAGGACGATATGGAGCTTTGCTCGGCCTTTCAACAATCGGCACCACCGAGTTCTATGCCTCAGGATGTGCAGTTTGCAGAGTTTCGTGCACGATATGGTGGGCCCTTAGGGAACAGTGGCAGCAATATTGCTAGTGATCGAGAGGAAGAAACAATGCCATGCAGCCAGATACCGATTCTTGCAGAAAATGGCCGAATGCAACTGATGGTGGATGCTGCAGCCGACGGCAGCAGCTTCCTTTGCCCCCGCTGCCAAGGATTGGTGAAGCTGCAGCGACGGGATGAGCATTTTCAGTACTGGTGTTCCGGGTCCTGAGAAGCAGCCAGGTCTTACAGCCGGCATAGAAAAGCCTGTTGTTAGCTCATTTTCTTCATTTTTTTTGTTTTTTTTTTTTTTGCATTCTTTTTGAGCTGGACAGGTTGTTGACAAATTGTATAGTCGTTTACTTAAAAGAGGGCACTGTCTGGGCGAATTTGTTGCGAGTGAGATAGGAGAGGCGAGTCACTCTCCGTTCATTTAGAACGGGATGTTTTCTTTGTTAAGTTGCTTTGGCACGCACCTATCTAAAGTTCTCCTGTTTGACGGCACACATTGTATCAGCAAACCGACACATAGTGGTGTGATGAACTCTTTTGATTTCTATTTACGTCTTGAGTTGTGCTCTTCTGCACCAGGTTCCTCTCTATGACGGCTGCTCCTTGCCTGCTTCCCGCTGCCCTGCACCTCCTCGCCTCCACGAGCGGCTCAGGAGACCACTGAGAGAAAAAGACCATGAAGGCCCTTGGCATGTATACGAACGATAGGCTTAGTACTATACTTATACAGTCCAGCACCAAATATCTGAACGCCTTTCTTATGGATGTATGGCTCGGCAATCACATTCAAACCCTCCGCCATACATGAAGTTGTCGGAGAGTTCGAACTTGAAAGTTCCTTGACACGCATGCCTAACAGCGCTTCCCTTGGGTCAGGCACAGAGGCCTCACTTTTGGCGAGTGCACTCGTCGAAAGCAAAGTGGAAAAATGTGGGAGAACCATGGCTTAGGCGCTGACATGAAACCCACAGAGTACGATGGAACACATCATGATCACGTCTCTAAGTGTCAACTGAGGAGACGTACAGTTTGTTTTGTTACACCAGTTTTACTCCGTTCTCTCATTCTGTACAACAAAGTCCTATTTTTTCCTTGGAGTGCTGTGGCCGATACTGCGCACTTTGGCACAGCCTATCTTCTGTGCTTTATAAGCAGCCCCGCCCAGAGGAAGGCCGCAAGAATCCAGACCAGCTGGTCCACGCTGCTTAACTTGACTTTCTCTTTTCCTGAAGACATGCGGAGCATGACGAATGCCGAAGAGAAGCTTAAAGGTGCGTGCTTCCTTAGATTCCACAGAGGAGTTCAAGAATCCACGCCTTCCTTGTTCTGAGCCTTCCTTCTGGACGCTTCCTTTGCAGCTCTGCGGAGCTTGTTCGCTACTTCTTCTCCTGACTGTGCCACCATGCTCGCAAAAACGCCCTCATCATCTGCAGCTCCCCCTCCCAAGTCCTGTCAGATGAACTGGTAAGGAAGGCATCAACCGGACAGACCCAGCAGCTGACTCGATCCTCCTGCAGGAAAGGTCCATTCACAGTGAAGCAGATTTCCATGGCAGCACTCAATGGAACTGACCTCCTCGCTCAAGCAGCTGCGCCGGTGAATCAAACTCAGCAATCCTCCCTCCCATAGCCAGCACCAGCACACGGTCACAGTCTATTATGGTTTCAATTCTGTGAGCTATCGTCAGCACAGTGCAGGTACGAAAGGATTCCCGCATGGTCTCTTGTATCAGCTGATCTGTATCACTGTCGACAGCTGCGGTGGCCTCATCCATCAAAATTATACGGGATCTGCAGAACAGAGTAAACGGCAACACAATGCACTTAAATCTCTCCACCATATGCACGACAGGCTTCAGGGACTGTGCCCTCAAAGGACGTTGGTGTCAATGACAAACACACCTAGTTCCAAAACTAAACACAAAGTGCCCATTTGTATCTCCCAGGTCCGTTTTCCACATTTCCATCCTCGTATCGCGTTTGAAATCTAAAGAGTCCACTGGAAGGGGCCTGACCTGCGGAGAAGGGCTCGAGCAAGGCAGAGCAGCTGGCACTGCCCCAAACTCAAGTTTTCGCCATTGTCTGACACCTGGCTGTCCAGCCCTCCCTCCAAACTGCTGATCTTGGCTTGCAAATGAACTCGCTGCAAGGCAGCGGTGATTTCTGCGTCCGTGGCTCGGTTAAATGGATCCAAGTTCTGGCGAACCGTGCCGTGAAACAGTACAGGGTCCTGAAAAAACCAACATTGAAACGACTTCCGTAACCATCATCTCTAAAGCCAATTTAACTAAAGCGTAACAACGACAGTTTTCTCACCTGCCGTTTCCAAAAGGCATGCAAAACATAACGTACTTGTGGGATGATCGAGAGGCGTTGCCGGAGGTCATCGAGGCCAACATTCCGGATGTCAACACCATCGATGAGGACGCGGCCATGGCAGGCATTATTCTCCACCATCCGAAACAGTACTGCTGCAAGGCTCGACTTGCCTGCTCCCGTCCTCCCTAGGATGCCAACCTTCTCCTGCGCAGCAATCTGCAGGAGACCAGGGCTATGTCAAAACTCTCACTGTGACAGCCAAGGTTTCAGTGCGACATTCGTGTAAATGGGCAAAAAGATAGGAAAAGGAAAAGGATGCATTAGTGAGGGAGAATGAGGTCAATTAGGGGGGAGTATCACACCAAATATGAGGGGAAAGGGAGAAAAAATATGACGAGAAAACAGGTGAAAAAGAAACGGAGGAAGAGTGTGTGAGAGAAAAACTAGGAAAACTCGGCAATCACTTTCTGAAACGTTAACCTTGGATCCAATGCAGAATAAACCAGTTCACGAGTCGTTGCGCTACGTCTCAAAAAAGTTTCAGAGTTTCGAGTGCAAGGTTGCCCAAATTGTGCCATTGAGGCCACACACGTTTCGACTCACCTTAAAGTTGAGGTCATTAAGCACTGGTGGCAGTTCAACGCGATATGCCATCGTGAAATTCTCCACAACAATCTCCCCCTTCTCTGGCCAGTCAGCAGAGATGACCCCTGGGGGAGTGTTGGGCTCTGCCTCTGTCGGCAGTTGCATATACGCGCGAATGCGCTCCACGCTGGTGAAGTAATTCTCGGTCTCTGCCGCCTGCCTTGTCGCATACGCGAAGAGGCCTGTTATCTGCAGGCTCTGGACCAGGACCACTCCTGCATTCACACCTCGAGCCACCTGGTATGCCTTCTTTAACGACATAACGATTGCAGACAAATGAAACATAGAAATTTGCACTCAATCTCCTTCTTCTGTGAGCTGACCAAAGTTGTCTGCACCTGCTATGCCGGGAGGGAGGGCGTTGCGCAGCAGTACGACGGATAGAGCGGTGGCCGCCACTATGCATCCAGCAACGGAATCGAGGCGGACTCCGAGCCATCGACCAGCGTGGGCGAAAAGAATGTAAGCTCGATGGTTTGCATCAATGAGGGAAATGTAGTGCTGCAAGAAACGATCTTTGGCTCCACATGCTCGGACTGTCGATATGCCCTGTACCACCACCTCTTCTTCAATTTGAGCAGCGACAACTTGAATTCAGAAAAAGAAACTTCTGCAATCTGAAGAAAGGTGATCACGGAGACCGCTTTTGCATTGGCATCGTTTAAAGATACGCAGACACAAGCAGGAAACAGTGAGGGAGAATGGCACCGACCGCAATAGTTTGTGAAAAGTGAGTGAAAATGGGGGAACGGCTCAAGCCATCCAGTCGCTTGAGCTCTCGTGAAACCTTCACATATCGTTTCTGCAGAAAAATGAAAACTACTGCTGACGGCGGCAAGAGAATGAGGACCCATGGCACCAAGACGGAAATTATGACCAGCGATGCTCCCACAGACAGATAGAGCTCCAATGTCACCTGCAGAATCAGAATCAGAAACAGAATCAGTGCAGTCACCCAGGCCCGAACCCCCACAACATCCACATACATAGAAGTGAATTCTGTCATGGTACTGAGGGAAGGTGAAAACAAAAGCTTGCTTAAGCAACTGAAGTCAGGTGCCAATCACTTGTGCATCACGTGACATTGCGATCAAATACCAAATCAAAGTAAATACGTTTGCAAGCAAAGGCAGAGGGCAAAGCACATTGGCTGAGGCACCTGAGCTGTGCCGGGCAGAAGCTCATCCACCAATGACTGGTCTTTGCTGAAGCGGTTCACAATACGACCAACTGGATTCTACAAAACGCACTCGCCCAATCCAATCCCTCAGTCAGAAAGCGAGGTCCCACACATTGGTCTAATAGCGTGCCAGAGCCGTCGATCAATCCTGCACCTTACCAAGCCCGAGATGAGCCTGTCTGCCTCCCTTCCTGCCTGCCTGCCCGCGTTACCTGGTCGAAGAAGCGCTGCGGCGAGCGCAGGACCGCGACCGCCATTTGGCGGTGCATGGTGCGCGCCGCACGGACCGCCATCCGCGTGAAGAGCAGCGCGCGGAGCAGCGAGAATACACCCGCGGCGAGGGTCAGGCCGCCATAGACCGCCACGTAAGCACCTGCATCGCAGAGCTTCTCAGAGTCAGAGGCGTCTCGCCAGGGGGGACAGAAGGGCTTCCATTTGAGTCGCTGTACCTGGATGGGTTGTTTCTCACAGAATCTTCGTACATACAGCAAAATGAAAGTAAAGTTATAAGGATGAAAGCATTTCATTGTCCAGGGTGAGGGCACGAGCTGCTGGAAGTGGACAGTTGACTTCCACAGACGGTTATGTTCGGCATCAAAGAAGTACGTGTGAGCCCACCTGCCTTCATGTGGTACTTTCGATCCACCCACACACCCAGCCAATAGTCAACACCCGTACGGATTGACTGTGCGAACATGAAGAAGAGGATCAGTAGACAAAATGCCATTATCCTGCGACCAAATTCCATAGGAAGGGCTCAATAAAGCTTCACCCACAAAAGGCAAGATAGATGATTTCCTTCCAAAATAAACATTCTCCTGGAAGTTGGTATGCCACCCCTGAGTTTGGTAGCAGCATATACCCTCCTGCTGCCCTTAAATAATCCAAGAATGTTGCCCAGCGCACATTGCCGGTCACCCGGTCCTCGATCACAGTTACTTTGCCCGCCAAAGCACCCTCACTCGTCTCATCTTTCCTTCTGTTTTGCAAACCAGACTGCTCCTCATGTCCTTGACGCAATCCTTCGTCCTCCAGCTTTTGGATTCCTCCTCCATCTTCGATTTCTTCTGTTAGTGTTGCAATTTCATCTGTCGCAATGGAACGTGCAATCCGCCCTCCTTCCATAACCAACACTCTTGAGCAGCAAGCCAATGCGCTGCGCGTGTGTGTCACAAGAATCACCGAGCGATTGAGAAGCAGGCTTGACAAAACATTGTTCATGAGATGACAAGCGGTTGGAACATCGACGGCAGCAAGAGGATCATCCAACAGCACAATATCTGCTCTGCTGTAGCAAGCTCGAGCCAACCCAATGCGCGATTTCTGTCCCCCGCTTAAGTTCACTCCTCGCTCTCCCTGTAAGCAGCCGGGCAGATATTTCAGCATTTTGAGATCTCGGAACTCGTATGCACACCATTCGAGCCGCTAACTCTCCTGGAGGACTCTCAGACAACAGGTAGACTCCACATTTTTCTTTTATGATAGTGAGTGAGAGCGTACAATCTCTGTTTGATCACCCGCAGGCAGCGCAGCCAGATCCCGGTCAAGAGCACATGCGGATATCGTCTTCAGGTAGAAATCCATGTCCAGGGGTGCCCCAAAAGTAATGTTTTCGCGAACAGTCCCGTTGAAAATCCATGGCTGCTGGGGAGCATAGGCTACACGCCCGCTCAATGCAAAAGCTCCTTTGATGTGCTGTTTAGAGATACAAGCACCAGGCCAATGACAATTGCTTCCCGTCATGTTGTGTCTAATACGCACATCGATAATGCTTTTTGTTCTCCAAAACACCAGCAAATTGAATGCCCACAGAATGTCTCCTTCTTGTTTCCCCTCTCGGCTTTCACACTTATCAAGACAATTAGCCTCAACAGCATTGAGGGGAGCAAGTGGTGGTAAGGCCAAAACTCACTTCCATTTCCGACAGTAAGGCCAGGAGCAAAGAGCTCTTTCCAGACCCGACAACTCCTGTCACTGCCACCATCTCTTGCTTGCCCACAACCAGATCAATGTCCTCAACGCTGAAGGCCACTTCCCTTGTTTGGATTCCCTCATCTCCTCCTCCTGTGGCAAAATCAAGCCCTGCCTTCTGTCCCCTGTCTTCTTCATTCTTGTTAGACGAGACCCTATGAGTGGCAATCGAGCCGTGGATGCTCTCGCTTGTTGGGAGGTTGATTTGAGCCGTCCCTCGAAAGTTGATCCATTTTCGGGCCCTTCTCCTCCTTTGCTTGTCACGAACCTCAAGTACGGGCCCAAGTTCTCCCACATTTGGCCAAGCGAAGCTCGCAGTTTCCACTGCAACAGCTGCCGTTGGCCATTTCTGCCTCACCTGATAACACTCCACAACACTATTATCACTCGAGTTGTATTTACACAGCTTGCTGAGCCTATTGAAGTGAAGTTGCCTTTTCATACTCAACTTGTTCTTTTAGACCTGCCGTATTTAGGGCAAACAATCTCCATCGTTTTGGATAATTTTGGATAGTCCAACGTGGCTTCAGGCGGACGAAATTTGCAAAGAAGCACGAGAAGAAGCTGACAAATCATGGCACCTATTAACGTATGAAACGTTCTGAAGACTCTATAAGGAGTGGACGAGGGGTCGCTACCTTCTCAACTTCGTCCGCATTGCAGCAACCTTTCCCCTCGGGCAGATGTAGAAATGATTGCAGTCGGCGGATGGCGACCAGGGCTTCTTCCAAAAACTGCAAACCTGCCACAAGACCAGCGTAGCAACTGAATTTCAGACTAAAGAACTGATTTTCATGACCAAGCTACAGCCCATCATAAAGCACTCCAAGACGTCGCCCAAAAGCGTTCATGCCTTAAAAAAGCCAAAATAAGTTCATAAAATGCTCTCATTTCAACGAGGCTGGCCGTGCTATATTTGATCCTCAACCCTCACGACGGCAAGAGCTCATTATAAGAAGGTAACATGAAGAAACAGGGCCCGACAACAAGAGGCAAGAATTTCCAGAAGTACCTTGTGGTGTAATTGTAAAAATGCGCACCATGATGCTAAAGAGAGCAAGGACTGTGAAAGCCTTTGAAGGTGAGAGGTTTCCGTCGTGAAGGGCGACATAGAGACCAAAGGTCGCAAGCGAAGCAAGAGGTGTGGCTATATCCTGACGCGACCCACAAACTCCACTTGCGCGTCACCCTTTGACTGTGCAAATATTCTGGAAGCAAGTTCAACTGCAGGACTGCATTCCGTACCAGCCTGCGCTTAAAAAGCTTTTGAGTGTCACCTTGATAGTCGAATTTGCTGACCGCACATAGGACGCTCGCCCGATCCACTTGAGCTCTTCCACACGGAGAGCATCGAGGCGGGTCAGAAAGGCGGAGGTCCACCCGCTGTACTTCACCACGCGAACTCCCGATAGCAGTTCACCGACCAGTCGGATTCTCGCGTCTGTGTACTGCACTGCTATTCGCCGTATGCTGCCCACTCTCCGCGCCATCAGAATCTGACAAATGGCGCAATTCAGTGTACCAGTTAGCAGGAGTGGCTGTAAAAACGCCTTCAGCACATGGTTCTTCTTCTTCTCCTGGTGATTGCACACCAGAACCCTGCACAAATTGACGAAATAGACTGCCAATGCCCACTGCGTCTGCAGTCCACGCGCGCACCTGCACCGGCTGCACAAGCAAAACCACCAAAACTCCGCCGAGGGCTGCAACGCCGGCCTCCAAAAGGGCCAGACCGCAGATGACCACAAGCTCGATAACCGGATGCCATACTGCACTTCACATCGCATGAAACAGGAGCGGAGGCAGGAAAGACACAACATCAGATGCTTTTCCTAAGGATTCGGGATTACAAATTAAAGTAATGAGAGCAGAATAGCAATTGATGCTGCTTTGGAAAGTCATGAAAAAATGGAAAGGGACTAATGCCCCCGCCAGCACTTCAGAAAAACTGTACTATCCACAAGGAGAGTCGTTCTCACCAAAATGAATGAGGGTGATGGCATCAAGTAGCTTCTGCGTGTCATTCGTGACCAGGTTCAGCATGCGGCCCTGGCTGGCACCGGGACTCATGGCCGCCGTGTTCATCGCCAGCGCCTGCAACGCCAACTCAATCAGCATCCATGAGGCTTCTGGGAGCAAGTGAGCTGATAGATCATGATATGACGGACACCGCTTTCACCTCTACCCTTTATGATCATAACAAACGTCGCAGAGCACTTACAAACTACTATTAGTGTTGCATACGAAGACATGTATAATGTCGGACTATGGAAATTTCCATCCGATTTCCCCTCACAGGTACTTGGTATGGCCTTGGCACCTTGCGTATCTCACCTTCTTGTATACAGCTACAGAGACAGCTGCTCGGACCTTCATCCCGACTTTTTGGCACTGTAGGATAGTGTGGCCTTGGCAAAGGGACTGCAAAATTGAAGTGAGTAGCATGCCTACAACAAGCAACAGCCCCCACCACCATCTAAAAGGTTCCGCCTCCATGGCCACCTTCACAAGGCCTTTCAGAATGTAAACCTGCCGGCCCAACACAATTGTGAGATGGAAGTTGGCTTCAGTCAAAGTGCTCTAGCGACAGGTGACATTAGAGGTACTGAAGGGCTAAGGGACTCTCAAAGCAAGTCGTGTGGTAACCATTCCCAATAGCATATTTTCACTTACTTCTCATCACAGGTACTGCCAAAATATCACGTTAAGTACCTGGAGTACGACTGTGCAAAGCCAGAGTGGCTTCCAAAGGGCCGCCAGAAATAGCTCTCCCTGAAAGGCGCGCTGGAGGCAGCGCAGCACAGAGGGGCCGCTTGGGGTGTCCTTTCCACCTTGCGCCCAAGCTTGGTCCCATTTCTGAGCACACCACTGTGTGCTTTCATTTTCATTAAGATCGTACAGGTCTTCTGCCTGCGTGTACAGCCACGTAAAAGTGGTGCATGAGACACCAGAGTTCAGATGAACGTTAATGATGTTCGAAGAGTTCCACGGGAGTAAAATCCAGAGATAGGAAGCTGAGTACAATAACTGAGTGTGAATGAGTACTGAGTATGTGCTGCAAACATGCAGCAACTAGGCACCCATACGCTCGTGATGACCTTTCGTAAGGGCAGCAACGCAGCTACACATAAATTGCACTTTTCATCTAGTCTACATGATCAGCATTCGTAATCAAATGGTCTGGACATGATGCCCACGGACAAGAGCATGACGTGCTCTATGTGCAGAATTGAAAAGGAAAATCGCAAGGTTGTTCAACTTGGCGCGATAAATGAAACGCGACAGTGTTAAATGGTGAAAGAAGTAGAGATGAAACTGCAGCGTTGCCTCAGGGTAATAGTTACTCCGGTGAAACAACCATATAATAATCACCTAAGTTCCAGCAACAGCAATGGTCGTAGAATCACGTCATGTGCATGATAATGACTATACGTCTATGCATGCAAATTCAAGAGTGCGCACTGAAGATAAGAAGAAGCCCAATTAAATTATGCAAGGTACCTGCAAAGGCTTCTTACAGCCAGATTTTATGAGCTCTGTCATCCAGCACCAAAACAAGAAGCTCGGCAGCCACGCCTCTCTTTCCCGAGACTTTCCCCGGGTGGCCTGCTTGTCTGCTCCGTGATCATCTGAAGTCGAATCCTTATTCATTATCACTCTATCGTCTAGCAGCTCCCCCTCCCTCTCGGGCACCGTCATGTCCGCTCCTTTCCCCATGACGTATAGTTATTAATTTAATATGCTTCCAACCTTCCCTTCAAAGAGATTCACTTAATCCACTGCTATTATGGCTAAATTAGTAAAAGAGCCAAAAAGCAAGCTCTCGTATGGGCATACTATACGGAGCCATGACAGCCCAAACAGTTCCAATCTCTGAAGAGTGTGCAGGGCATACTGTACTCCAAGCATAGTCCTATGTGAAAGAATGATTTGTATTGGTCTCACGATGTCGACGCAATCAGAACTCCGTAGCGAACGCATTAGCAGGAACCAACATGAAAACGTAAACAATAACTGAAACGTGGAAAGTGACGGGCTATTGGCTGGCCAGGCTGGCAGGCAGGCATGCAGGCAGGCAGGCAGGCAGGCAGGCAGGCAGGCAGGCAGGCAGGTAGGCAGGCAGGCCGTGCGCCGTCCCCTCATGCAACAGGCGCAGCAGCCTGCAGCCTGCAGCTGCGAGCGAGGCGAGGCGCGACCAGACACACGGCCGAGGGAGGGGAGAGGAGAGGGGTGAGGAGTCCGGGCCGGGCCTGTACGGCGCGTGGCGGGGCAGCACCGGCTCTCGCCGCGCCACGCAGCGGGACCTCCAACATTGCGGGGCGCTAACTGCGTGCGCTACCGGACAGGCCGAATATGCGGGACACTCCGATTTTGCCACATGGCCCACTCACTTTCCGCCACGTGTTGCACAGTCTGAACTGAGGCCCGGGCGGGCGGGCGGGCGGGCTGGCGGGAAACCAGCTGTTGGGCAGGCTTGGGCGTTACCTCTCGGCGGCGCAACCTCTCGGCGGCGCAACCGCTCTCTCGCTCCCTCTCTCTCTCTCTCGCTCGATTGCCAGCGGGAGGCGGCATGACTGCCAAATATATATATATATATATATTTTTTGCGTTGCCGTACAGGCAACGCTTTCCGGTCGTTAGATTGTACGGATGCAAGCATTAATTAAGGGCATTTCTTGGATCGATTGTGCGAGCGAATGGGGTATTAAATGGTACGGTAAGGATGGGAGGATGGTAACAGAGGGGAAGCGAGAGGGGATAAAAGATTGGAAAGGAGTGATTGTCAAGTGTTAGATTCCAAGTTCCAAATGAACGGTTCTTACAATTAACAATGGTTCATTAAACGAAAACATTACAAGACACGCATGGCTTCCCTCTCTTGGCTGTCAAGAATATGGTTGGCTTGATTATGTTCGCATGGCCACTTTATGCACGACTTTATCCTATCTTGGTATGTTCATCGTGTGCTACAAATGATGTTCATATCACATCGAGTTCACATGCACAATCCCTAGCATGAGCATGCACGACTAAGGGTGAAAATTTTGTCATTTCTTCCACACACCGCGCTGGGCATGAACGCGTGGACCCCAATCGAAAGCCATCCAGCGCCGGCCCGCACCTTCACGCCCGCCCGAGCGGGCGGCCGGCGGCAGCTTCGCGGTAAATGCGCCCCGCAGGGGGCGTGACGCGAAACACGACAGACCTTTCGGCGGTCTCCTCTCCGCGCGCTTGTCGGTCGAGTTGGCTTCTTTGGTTCGAGCCGAGGGCGACAGGGCGGAGCAGCGAACCATGCCCGCGAGGCGTGCGAACACGGTCACGTCCCGATGTGCGAACAATCAGGCTCGGCACTCTATTTTGCAGGTCACAGAATAGTATGCGTGTTCGTCCGGTTGGCACCAGAACGAGTACTCCAGTAACCTCGCGATCTTTGAGCGGCGGAGTACTTTCGTAACCTTTTTTTTCGTAACGCTTGTCGTGAGATTTTGTCACCCCCTAGGGACTTTTCAAATGACGATGCCCGGCCGGCGGATGGCGGCAGGACTGGATGACGTGGCTGGTGGCACGAGGAGTTGACGTGGCAGGCGGCAGGACAGGTTGACTTTGGGGGCGGCAGGAGGATGACGTGGCGTCATACTGACGCCGTCCGCGTGTGGCCGAGGGCGGATCTGATTTGGCGACCGCGGCCGCCGGTCGCTTTCCGCGGCGTTGACTTCCCGACTCCGATACCAGATTCGGCATCGCGGTCATTAATTACCGTACGGTATCAGTCCTCTTCCAGTACAGTAACCACATTTACTGATCGCCCACTTTCCGTAACTTTACGGCGAGTTGACGCGCCGTTCGCCCTGCGTCGCGTCGTCCGCGAAATGATTGGTTGGACGGCACTGGTCCTGGACCTGGACTCGGTTCTGGTTTTGGTTCTGGTTTTGGTTCTGGTTTTGGTTCTGGTTCTGGTTCTACCTACTAC